>PVIW01004632.1:62959-126845 GCA_004026585.1 Noctilio leporinus | reverse complement strand
TAAGTTGGTGGTCTAGTTTTATCTTTTTGCATGTTGCTGTCCAGTTCTCCCAACACCATTTGTTGAAGAGACTGTTTTTACTCCATTGGATGTTCCTTGCCCCTTTGTCAAATATGAGTTGACCATAGAGTCCTGGGTTAATTTCTGGGCTCTCTATTCTGTTCCATTGATCTATATGTCTATTCTTATGCCAGTACCAGGCTGTTTTGATGACAGTAGCCTTGTAGTATTGTTTGAAGTCCGGTATTGTGATTCCTCCTACCTTGTTCTTCTTTCTCAAGATTTCTGTGGCTATTCATGGGTGTTTTTGGCTCCATATAAGTTTTTGAAGTATTTTTTCTATTTCTGTGAAGTCTGTCATTGGTATTTTAATTGGGATTGCATTGAATCTAGAGAGTGCTTTGGGTAGTATGGACATTTTAATGATGTTAATTCTTCCCATCCATGAGCATTATTTTAAAGCAAGAAGAAGAGAAGGCTTTGGGGGGAAAGGGTGGGTGGGGAGGGGGACAGAGGGGAGCAAAAAAGGGATGGATGTAATACAACAACAATAAAATTAAAAAAAAAAAAAGAAACAACTTAAAGGGTGTATTGCCATTTTTACTTATAAGTCTTATAAAGTACTTTTCATTCTTGTTATCCTTTTATTACCATAAAATATTGTAAATAATTTGTGAATTTTATATTGCGATACTTTGGTCCTTAAAATAGAAGCCACACTTCCCAAATGGTTTAATCCCTACTGTAAGTAAATTTTATATATTTATAATATGTACATAAGTGTGTATATAATACATGCTATTATGTAAGTAGCATGATATATAAACTGATGTTATTAATTTAAAAAAAAAAAGAAGAAGAGAAGGGAGAGGAGGAAGAAAAGAAGTTGCATTAGAATTTTATCTTTCTTCTTTACTAAATTTATGAAGCAGTGAAATTTCCTTTCTTTCTTTTTTTATTTTTTAATCCTCACCCAAGGACAGGCTTATTGATTTTATAGAGGAGGGAAAAGAAAGAGAGAGAGAAACATCCATGTGAGGGAGAAACATCAGTTGATTGCCTCTCTCATGAACTTGACTGGGGACTGGACATGCAACCCAGGCACGTGCCTTGACTGGGAATCAAACCCACAACCTTAAGGTTTATGGGATGATGTTCCAACCAACTGAGCCACACCAGTGAGGGCAAAATTTTCTAGGTATTGATTATTTTTTGAATGCAGCCTTGTATTTTGCTACCCTATTTAGTTTCATCAAAAACTCTCAAAGGTATCAAATATACAGTATGCTAAATGCAGGACAGACCCCTTGCTCCACTGTTGGAGTAGAGAGATAAATGAGACATAGTCTTGCCTTTAAGGAATTTATTATCTTATCATCATTTGGCTAGTCAGTTGTTTCCATTGTAAGTTGGCAAATTGAAGAGTTCTACTCTAGAATTTTTCAGTAAGCATTTCTGGTGGGGTTTTTTTGGTTTGTTTTGTTTGTTTGTTTGTTTCTTATTTTAAGATTTTATTCATTATTTTTAGAGAGAAGGGCAGGGAGAAAGGAAGAAAGGGAGAGAAATGTCAATGTATGGTTGCCTTTCACCTGCCTCCAGCTGAGGACCTGGCTGGTGACCTGGCATGCAACCTGGTTATGTACCCTGACTGGGGAATCGAACCAGTGACCTTTGGGTATGCAGGCCGGCACCTTATCCACTGTGTCACCAGCCAGGGAGCGTTTCTGTTTTTAAGAGGCTTCACTGGAAGTCTGGGACATTCAATCCAAGCTCTAGTTTTATGTTTCTGGTACCACCACCCACTGTCCCCAAATCTCCCCAAACTGGCATTTGCTGGAAGGACTACAGAAACATGGTCTTTTTCTGCATGAAATAAATAGATTTAAGACCCTTTCAAAAAGCCTCATCTGAAATGCCAGATAAAAATCTGGTTTTCCAGTTCCAGAATAATCTTCAGTGTCTCTCAAAGGTGAACCTATTGTCCCATAATAATATTTGACATTGAAATTATCCTAACAGACATACACTCATGCTGTGCCCATACTTTTTACCTACGGAAACTACTAGGTAATAGATGATCGTTGTTTTAAGCCTTGAAGTTTATGGTAATTTGTTAGCAATATGTGCACCCATGGTATGAACATTATATAAAACGATACCCAAAAATGTTGGATTATCAATAGCTAAATTGAGTATTTTCAATGAGTCACCATAGAATATTTAATTCCATGGATTTCCTCTTCTTAGAGTTTTTGTGGAATTATTTTCTTTTTTTATGTATTTTTTAAAAAATAATTTATTATTGTTGTATTACAGTTATCCCATTTTTGCCCCCATTGCTCTCCCCTGCCCCACTCACACCATCCCATCTCCCACAGTAAATCCCCACCTCGTTGTCTGTGTCCATGGGTCATTCATGTTAGCTCCTTGAGTAAACTCTTCCTTCTTTCCCCCTTTCTACCCTTCCACCACCTCTGGTCATTATAAGTCTATTCCTTGTTTCCGTGTCTCTGTTTCTAGTTTGCTAGTTTGTTTGTTTTGTTCATTAGTTTCCTGTTATTAGGTGAGATCATACGGTATTTGTCTTTTGCCACCTGGCTTATTTCACTAAGCATAATACTCTCCTGTTCCACCCATGCTACAGCAAAAGGTAGGAATGCCTTCTTTCTTTCTGCTGCATAGTATCCCATTGTGTAAGTGTACCAGTTTTTTGATCCATTCGTCCAATGATGAGCACTTAGGCTGTTCATGTAGTTTTTTAAATTCCTCTCCAGAAAGACACATCCATTTGTTATAAATTTATAATCAACTATTTGTTACTTATCAACTATGTATGTGCCTTGCACTCAGTTGGGCATTTGGAGGTAAAACCTAAGTCCTGGTCATTGGACACCAGGAGCTCACAGATAACAGACATGAACGCACATTATTTCATATAATTTGGATGCTCAAATTTGAAAGTTACAGCTGGTTGCATAGGACACTGGAAGCAAATAGCATTTACCTTGGTGAATTTGGCATGCGCGCAAACCTGGCTCTTAGCCCAGTGGACTCATAAACCTGATTTTGATGCCCCATTGCAGAGGGATTGTCTCTCAGAGGTGGGCTTGAATTGCTCAAGCTCATTGTGACTGCTGTCTATTAATATAAACCCATTTAGAGCCCATGAAAATACAATGAGAGCTACATCTCTAAAACCAAATGAAAAGCTCAAATCAGGAAATCAGTGCCTGATTATCCTTCAGTAGGCAAGTACATGGAAAACAAAATTATAATAATCAGGGTGACAATTATTAATTTACAATGAGGAATTAAACTGTCAAGTTGACTGGTCTGACCAGCACATTGGCTCTGTATAGATAACAAAATGAGAAATCAGATTATGGCATCATGATGGACTTAAGAAGTGTTGCTTTGCCTAAATGCTTGACAGATTTTCACCACAGAAGGGATAACCTTACACTTGCTCAGTCAAGATTTTCTCTACCCTTGAGAACCCTTGGAGAGGCCTGGAGAACTCTGCCTCAGTGTTTCTGCTCTTTGCTATACTTCCATGCCTGACCACTGTTCACTCTGCATCTGTGTAACAGAGGACAATATAGACAATTATGTTGCCACTTAATTATAGTCACTTTTACGTTCTTCTTTCAGGTTACTCATAAGTCATCTTTATTGGAATTTGGGGTATTCCTATATTCCTTATTCCCACATTAGAGACAGTGCTCTGGGTTTGTGTTCATAGAGGGCTAATCAATACAATATGACAAATGCTGAAATAAAAGTGGACAGAGGGTCCTATGGGAACTTATGGCAAAAAAAAAAAAAAAATCTAACATTTATTGAATTTCTATTAGGGACTTGGTACTGTGGCAAGCATTCTATGTGAATTACTCATAAAACTCCTAATAACCCCATCATGTAGGAACTGGAGATTAAGGAATTTATTATTACAAAGTGAGAGGCAGGACCAGGGTATAAGCCCAGGCCCTCTGAGCCCAAGATTTATGTTCTTAACTATGGTTGTCAGCTGTCTTCCCTTAATCTCTTAGCCCTCATACCCACTCTGAAGGAGGTAGAGGTATGTCAGTTTGGGCTCAGTTGCAGAAAATAGAATCCACTCTATTATTTTAAAGGAAGAAAGGATTTCAATAAAGAAGCTGGGTGCTTACAAACTCATTGTGAGGGTTGAAAGAACAGGTTGAGTTTCCAGGAAATATTTCCAGGACTGTCTAGTAAGACTGACCTAATAGAAATGCTTTTGCTTCTGCTTCTGCCTCCATCAAGAAGGGGAAGAATCAAGAAGCTGCCATTGGAACTGTTACATTCTGGAATAAGCACCCACTGTCCTGCCTCTCAGCACTATGATCTTAGTCACCGAACACCACAGTTTAATTTTTTTTAATCCTCTTGTGACTGCCAGGAGGAAAAACAGAAATATCAGAAACATAACTTCCACTTCATTTCCACCTTCTAAATTCAGTTTGAGAGTTGCTGTTTGGTAAACTTAAATGACGCCCCATACCATAGCTGCAAGGGAGGCTGGAAAATGTCATTGTTAGGTTTTTCCAACCTCTGCAGTTCAGGAAAACTTTCTAGAAGACGGAACAAATGCTGAATACTAGTCACTGTGTCACTGGAGAGGAGTCCCAGGCTGAGGTCACACAATGTACATAAAGGTCACACTATGAAATAGAGGCTGGCCAGGCTCTAATGAATTTGTCACACTCTAAGCTCTGTGTTCCTGGCCCTCACCATTACCTGTCATTGCCTATCTCAGCCTAGTTGGTGAAGCAGTGTTTATAGGAACAGCTTATGGAAAAACTGGATCTTGAAGGAGGAGTATACTGTGATCCTGGGAAGGCAGGAGTGTGGCAGGGCCTGTGATGGCAGGTGAATCCTTTCTCTTACTCTGCCACTAAGAATATGACCCCTTTTGCAGGATCTCTGAGGAATCAATGTCATGGCTTATCTTGGTGAAATCTATATAGTAAGGTTTCTCACATCCATAATGTAGCTTAAAGTGTTAATGTCATAGAAAAGGTCAAGGTTCATTTTTGCCTTATTACATTTTTTAAAATTGTCTCTTTCTTACTTGTATGTTCAAATATATGATTTAATTAACCATTTACATACCTTTGCAGCTGGAAAGATTGTTGGTGGTCTCAGAGAAGCTTGGTGGTTGATGTAGATAGGAGATACTGATAGATGCTGGTTGTTGGAGTCAGAACAGGCTTGTGGGGAGCATCTCCTGACCCTTCAGTAACAGAGAGACATCTGGGAAGACTCAGTCATTTTCCCCACCTAATCCACATTCAGATGCTATCAGATGCCCATCCAGTCCTCAGTTTGATTTTCTCACTAGTGTGTACCTTTGGTGGGACAATAATTTTTTGTTTGTTTGTTTATTTTTTAAATATTTTATTTATTATTTTTCAGAGAATGGAGAAGGAAGAAAGGCAGAGAGGGAGAGGGACATATGGTTGCCTTTCACCTGCTTCCAGCTACAGACCTGGCTGGAGACCTGGCTATGTGCCCTGGCTGGGAATTGAACCAGCAACCTTTATTTAGGTTTGCATGCTGATGCCTTATCCACTGTGCCACCAGCCATGGCTGTGAGACAGTAGTTTTGAGGGAATATTTTATTCTAAAGAGGTGACTAATAGGCAAATATTGTGTGATGGTAAAAAAAAAAGGGGGGGGGGGCTTCTAAAACAAGCAAGTATAAAAGAATATTTGAAACGTGGAGGTTCAGATATCATTGTTCACAGTAATGTAACTTAATTCATTCCTAAAAATAGAGGTGAACACAAAATTATAAAATGTTAGTTTAAAAACAAAGATTGGTTTTGTGTCCATCTGACCCAATTGCATAGGATATGGACAAACTGTTTGGGGATGTTAATAGTTTAGGGACATTAACTTTTTTTCCCTGTGTTTTAGCTCTGCTCATCAGCACTTAGCACTCTTCAAAATAAGAGCTGTCTCTATCTTAAAAGCTTTATTAATTGACAAACCAGATTAAATTCAGGGTTTCAAAAATGCTGGGACTTGGGAATCTGAGAAATCAGGTGTACTGCCCTTGGAGAGCACCAGCTGAGTAGAGAGTCCTGGTTAAATGAGAAATGACACAGCTGTATGCTCCTTTCCTCTCTGCCTACTGAGCCAGGGGAGCATTGGTGGTCTAGGGACATCAAAATGGGTTTTTCTGTCTTCATACAAGGCTCTTCTCCATCTAGCCAGAGTGTGCAAAGAAAAGGAGAGGGTGTGATAAAAAGTGAGTCTAAGTCAAATCCCACTCCTGGTACCTGACGGATCAGAGGACTCCTTTTTTGAAAGCTGTAACTTATGGATTCTAACATTTCCATTTGTCTTGAATCTGATATTTGTCTTCATTTTGTCTGATAATCCATATAGAGAATTGTGAGCATAGTATAGCCTTTGGGAGCTTAGACTCTGGTGCCAGATTGTCTTCATTCAAAATATGACTTGGCAGCTTATTATCTGTATGACCATGAAGAAACCACTTCATTTCTCTGCTCCTCGTTTTCCTCATCTATAAAATGGGCATAATAGTACCTATTTGCAAGGGATTTTATGAGGATTACATGAAGAAATTACTTACACACACCCAGCTTCTAGAAGTGTTAGCTATTATTGTTAATGTGGGTTCTTTATTTCTTCCTCCCCACAATTATATGAGGTAGGTCTCTATTAAGACTATTTTACAAATGATGAAATGGCAGCTCAGTGAGTGTGAGTTTGCCAAACTGATAGCTCATAAAGGGCTGAGCCACGGTCCAACTACCCAGGATTATATGACCACACAGCCTGTACTAAGTGGCATTTTCAATCACATCACCATAATGATCACCTTGACAGACTTACCCCTCGAAAAGACAGGCATGTTTTTTATTCAGCTATAGGGAATCCTTGTTCTTTCTTATTGGGTTCTAGTGATAACCCCTCATTTTCTGGGTCAGACGTTATCTCTCCTTCACTTTATGAACCCCCATCATTGCCCTACATTTGATTCCTGCTAATACAAAGTAACTCACCTTTCCTGGTTTTTATATCTGCCAAGAAAAATCCCCTGCCTTATCCCTACATTGGATCGAGTCCTTATTCTTTCTGCACCTAATTTTTCTGATTTCTGTTTTTTCTTATTTCTTCCATGGCAAGCAGCTAGCACTGATGTCACATAATCAAATACCTGTCAGGTATTCATCAAATGAACATTTTTAAGGTCAAATTCTGCCTTTGACAACTTTTTAACTACAAAGAAAATTATTACTGCATTGCACACTCTAATTTTGGCAAGAGAACGATTTCTTTGCAGAGAAGCAGCTGATGCACAGAGAGGAATAAGACCAGTTCTGTCTTTGGAGGAGATTAGGTGAAATCATAGTTCATGTTCTCAAAAATGCCTAATTCAGCCAGAGCCTCCCTCTTATTGCCTGGCAAAGTGCACTTCCAGGTTGGCAAGGAACTGTCTCTGCCACTCTCCTGATCTGAAGCCATATACGTGCAAGGGAAACAACCAAAGTCCTTTCTGCAATGCTCGGGAAGGTGGGCCTGGCACTCTGCTCACGTGCATGACTCTATGCTTAAGGGGAAACTTGGAGAGTTATGGAACTCTCAGCTGCTGGTGCCTAGGTCCCTTTTTCCTCCCCAAATTCTCTGGCTTCTCTCCCCTCCCTTAATTTAGGTTAAAGTTTCTTAGAGTGAAGCATGTAGATTAGTGATTCTCAAAGCTGGCTGCACATTAGAATGATCTGGGAAGTTTTAATAAGGCCCTGCAGCCCACCAAAGATTCTGATTCAGCGGTTCTTGAGTGGGTCTGAGCATCAATATTTTTAGACTCCAAAAGCCAGCCCCAGGCTGGCAGCCTCCCAACAGC
Organism: Noctilio leporinus; assembly: GCA_004026585.1. Lineage (NCBI taxonomy): Eukaryota > Metazoa > Chordata > Mammalia > Chiroptera > Noctilionidae > Noctilio > Noctilio leporinus. The sequence continues at coordinate 118,948 of PVIW01004632.1, read as the reverse complement.
CCCAACTGCTTTTCCTTCTATCAGTCATATCCACCTCCTTGTGAGTCTTGTCCCCAAGTCCTATCCCCTGCCTCTTCCTTAATTCAAGATGTCATCACGAGCCATTCCCTTCTCACAGTTGGCCATTTTCTTTGAACCTCCTGTTCTCATTTCTACCTGAGACAGCCCTCTAAAGTGCAATTTGGAGGACACATCTCCATTTCTTAAAAACCTAAGCAGTTTTCCATGCCTAGAGGATAAAATCCAAATGGCCTCCGGGGAGGCATACAGGTCCTTTAAGATTTGGCATTGGTCATTTCCGGCCTCTCACCGGACCATCACTTCCCCAACAACAGATGAGTCAAACTGCTGTCTGGCTGGCTGCCATCTGATGCTCTTTTCTGTCAAGATCACTCTGCACACACTGTTCCTTTACCTGGGATGCCCTCTTCGATCTTGCTTTCATCTGGCAAGTTTGTCCTGCTGGACCCTGCTCAAGTGGTAGGCCTACTTCCTTCTCTGTAACAATTTAAGCTGCTCCCTGGCCTGTTCACCCACAGCATGCTGTACTTGCCTTCAGTGTGGGCTTTGCAGTGAGTGCTGCAGTGACATGGGTGTCTTCCCCAGAGGACTATGAGCTTGGGGGCAAGGACTAACTTTACTCACCTTTGAATCTCTGAGACTTGGTACATACAGGTTAAGAGGAGGGAACAAATTAAGTCAAGCACGCCACATGTGCTCTCCAGGTATCCATGTGGATGATGTTTAGGTGGAGGTACTCTCTATGCTCCTGGGGAGAGAGGGATTGCTGTGCCCCTGGGCCTTTCCCATCTTTCCAATCAACCTTCCCATATTCTGCACCCCTGAAAACCTTATCCTCCAACCGTCTTCACAAACTAGAAATCAGAGTCATCTTCAAAGAGTCCCTTTCCTTGATCCACCTTCCCACACCAGTTTACACCAGCAGCATCCAACAACAGATTCTCCTTGTCTGAGAGGCACAGGTAACTACAATTCATCTTGGCTGGAGTTCCTAGAGACCTAGCAGCCGCATGCATCCATTGTTCCCAACTTTTCATATTACACTGGGCTTGATCACAAAGCATGATCCCAGATGGAAGAATTCGATTCCTGGTCCCCATAGCAGAATGCAGTGCAATGCAACATGGACTTTACACTGTTAAAGAAAAATGTCCTAAAGTCCCAGTGTGGTGGACATGTGAACACATTGTGGCTGTGTGGCTCTGAGCCCCCAGGGTCTCACCTGATGAAGATTACTAGATATAATTATAGAACAGCTGGTTAAATTTGAATTTTAGGTAAACAGTGAATCATCTCCTAATATGACTCAAGTATTGTATGGGACAAACATATACTAAAAAGGATTCCTTATTTATCTGCAATACAAATGTATCTGGGCATCTTGGGTTTTTATTTGTTAAATCTGGCTACCCTAAACCCAGTCTATCTTGGACATTTCTTGTAATACATAGAAACTCTTCTAATAACAGGTAAATAGCCCCATTTGCCTTTATCACAGGGGATGACCAGCTGAACTCAATTCATGGGTGACCTGGCTCTACTTCTTTCTCATTCCACATGCAATAAATTCACCTTTTTCTTTTTTGTTTTGCTTTGTTTTTGAATCTCTGGTGATCTTTGTTTTATCCTATGAACTCACACACACCTTAAAAAGATGGACTCCCAACCAAATGTGAAAATAGTGTCAAAAAAAAGATTATGATTTGGTTTTATAGAATTCAAACAGGATAAGCCAAAATAAAACTATTATGTGCTGTTTCTCTAGTTCTACTAAGTAGAATTGGTGAATACCTGTGATTTTCCAAGGATTCCAGGTGTCTGGATTGTGTGCCTTTTCATTATTTATTTCAACCTTTCTCTCCTAAGAGGTGATTTGGGTCACTATCTGAAATGCACACACTGGTCTTGGTGATTCATGCCGCTCTTAGGGATCTCATTAATGGCATCTGGAAATAACTCTGGAAGCTTGTTGTGTGAATCAGATGTGTCTCATCCTGCACTCATAGGTCTCCAGAGAGACAGAGATTGCACAATCTGGTGTAGAAGCCTATTTGAGATAAGAGGAGGTTCATTTTGTTCCTAATTTAACATAAACCCACTTCCTCTTGCACTCTCACTATTTGAAATGAGGAAAGGTAGTTGTCATCCTCCCTATGATTGACTTAATCTTTTGATTCTTTCTTCTGCATCTAGGGGTATTTTACTTTTTGAGGTTAGGCCAGTGTTATCAGGGAGCTGAGAAGATGTTTTCTGACTGTCTTGTTAAAAACAACAACAAAATACAATTGGGCCTAGCCTACGTAGGTAAAGGACTGACAAATGTTGCTGAAAACTTAAGGTGAAATTACAAAGATGATATTCCATATGAGGATTAATCCCATGAGCACATATTAAAACTAGTAAATGTCTCTTACTACATTGTCAGAGAAATATATTTACAATAAAAAATTAAAAGATCATAATTTTGACACTAAACAGCCACATCTGGCATTCATTCTGCCAAATCTTTTCTGTTCAGCTGAGACTGTACAGAAGTGTAATTAAACATTCTCACAAAGAAGGCTCAACAATTTTTTTTCACCATTTATACCACTACATCAATGGAAAGCCAGTGTTAAAAATTCCTGTCATTTCTTGATGTAAGTTCCAAAGGAAGAGAATAATGTTTTGTTATTTTGTTGGGCATAAAGGACCAGTGTCTGATAGTAAACAGGAAAGTCTGTCTGCTTGTTTGTGATCACCAGTGGGAGCCAGGGAACCAAAACCTCAGATCTGCTCTCCTGCACACCATATTTATATCTGCTTCTGCTGGGCTGAGTGTGAGCTGCGGTTAAATGCTAATGACTTTGGATGTATTTTTAGTAAATAATTCAATAAATGCCCTGGGATGCACTCATGATGTTCACTGTTGCATATCTCTTTTGTGAATGTGCAGCTTTTACCAAACCATCTGTATGTCAGCCCTGGGTACAGGCGCAGGAGCAAGAGTGCTTGCATTTAGCATCCTGCTGTGGAGTCACTCCATAGCTTTGGGTTCTTTGGTGATTTATTAACCTTTTTGTGCCTCAGTTTCCTCATAGAGTCATGTGGGTGAAATGGATTAATACAGAGCAGCTGTGTCAGTCCCTAGCACATAGCCTTCCTGCATATGGTGTGTGTCTATGTGCCATCGTGAGTGTTCTCTGCAATGGGGTGCTCTTTGCTCTGCACATAGGTCACGTGAAGCAGGTAGAAACGTGAGTTTATAGAAGGCATTCATAGTAAAAGTTAATTTTCAGATAAGGCAAGAATTTGCTTTGACTAATCTCATGAAAGGCAGCATGGTATGTCAGATAATAACCTTTGTAATTCACTTTTATCAAAAGCCTATTACATGTCAGACCCTGTGCTAGCTACAGTGAGAACTTGGTTCTCAAACTTAATTTGTTTGGGAAAACTTTGAGAAGCAATTTGTTCAAAAACTGAATCTCCTTTGTCACCTGGGAGACATGTGACTGATCATATAGGCATCAGCATGAAAGAGTTGTCTGGTAGAGAATCAAGACCTAAAGTTTTGTTAGACAACTGAGACATTTTCACATGAATAACTGGTTGAGAACCAAATTTTTCAAGAACCAAGATGTTCCAGAACTGAGGTTTGACTGTACATACTTTACCAGAATTACTTAGTCCCCTTATAGGTAGGGTTATTATCCCTGTTTGGCAGATGAGGAAATTGAAACCTAAAGAAATTGAGTAAATTTATTTCCTCCACAATATATTCATTTCCATAATATAAGACCAAAAAATAGCAAGTTGCAGATGTACATATATTATGAAATTTTTATTGAAATGTTTTAGAGATCTATACGTGCTTATAATGAGAGAGATAGAAATTAAAGATGTGAAAAGTGCATGGGAACAATAATGTGTATAATGAGAGAGAGAGAAAGTAAAGGTATAAAAAGTGCATGGGAATGGTAAGGAACAAATCTGGGAGTGGGGGAAGGGAGAGAGGAGAATGGCAGGGGGAGGGAATACAGAGGGGCTTCAACTTTATCTGTAATATTTTCTTTCAAGTAAGTGTTAGTAGGGCAAAATGTTAAACTGAAGGTCAGGCAGTGGATCTATAAGTGATTAGTACATTTTTCTGTACCTTTTTGAATGTTTATTTCATAGTTTTAGAAAGAGGTTCTATCAGTGATCTGCAGAGTGCCAGCCCAGTGCTGGCATGTAGCGAACAATCAATAAATAGGATTGCTCTTGGCAATAGGCTTTTTTACCCTATAAACACTGATATAAAATAAAACTGTTAATTTCATTTATGGAATTGTATTCTAAATTGAAGATCCAGCAGGTTAGGAGTTCTTACAAAAAAAACTCAAAAGGAACTCCCAATATCTTCGCAAATGTTCTTGCTAGCGTTCAAGTGTGACTAAAAATAAGTATCTACAAGTGTATTGAAAAATGTTCTTTGTCAGAAATAGCACTTAGCCTGGCCTTCCCATGAATCTTTTGGCCTTCAGTTTTTAAATATGTGAGTTAAAGGAGTGAGGCAGGGAATACTGGATTTTAGACTAAACTAGAATCAGGGAAAAATAATTTTCTGGGTCAATAAAAAGCTTAATACTTCCCATTGCATGCTCTTGGGTACATTTTATTATTTTTGGCTTATTGCAGAAGCAGTATCAATTTTATTGACATGTTAGACTGTTATCATGAAATTTTCATTATTGAATTCCAATACAGTTAGCGGGAGCCTACACATGTCATCATCCCTTGGAGTTGCCTCAGTCACCCTTAACAGCACAAAGATATTGAATATTTTCAAATCAGAATTAACAATTTCCCATCTGTTATAGCTAGTAGGAAAATCAGCAATGCTAGGGGTTTTCTTTCAATATAGGTTTTACATCAACTTTCAGAGTTACTTATAAGTTCGATGAACAAAAAATAAATAAAACATTTCATTTTTTCATTGATGATCCCACTGGCAAGTTGCCATAGGTTCTGAAAACAAGGGAGCTACTCATCTGACAATACTATGCAATTGAGGAGGATTGTCCTAGCACAGGCATGCCCTCATGCATTTGAAAAAGACAGAAACAGTGCACAATAATGGGTGGTGAAACTCAGGGTGATGTTTTTGCTTTCTTCTGTAGCCTTTTCTACAACTAATGTAGCTGACTCTTACAAGTAGAAAAAAATGCTATTTCTCAAACATAGAAAGAAGAGGCTGAGATTTATGTTGAGAAACCAGATAAATATCCTTACCTCTGACACTTTACTAACTACAATTGAAGAAAGCCACTTAACTTTTTATTGCTTGTTTTCACTTTTATAAGATGGCTAAAGGGGAATAATAATAAGCTTGTTTGGCTTGCTTTACCTAACATGTAGGCAAAACCATTTCATAAAAAGTGTTTTCCCTGGCATTAGCAGGGATTGAAGTGGGAAGGTGAGATACAGACAAAAAGTAAATTCATTCCCTTCAGGCAGGTTTATGTCAGAGCAGTGGTTCTCAAACCTGCAAGCCTCACAATCACAGAGAAGGCAATTGACACATAGAGGCTGGATCCACCCCCAGAGTTTCTGATGTAATAGGTCTTGGGAGGGGAATGAGATTCTGCATTTCAAGAAAGTTCCCAGTTGTTTCTGATACTGCTTCTACCAGGATCACTTTAAGAAATTCTGTTTCAGGATATATAAAGGTATATACCTGCACACAAATATTCCAGACTGTTCAGTGACTAGAAGCTTCCTGGTGACTTCCAGGAATATACTTTCTGGTGACCTTCAGAGTGAAATTATATTGAAGTTGGCTGAGGAAAGAGTCATGGTTATGAAAAATAAGTCAACAGAAACAAAATATTTGGGAAATTTGAGAGTGACATAACATATGAATGGGAAGCAGAGTCAAATGAATATTTAAACAAGAGGTGAAACTTATGGTTGAAGCCCATGTGGTATTTGGTTGACCAGCTCACAGTGTTGTTCAGTGTTTTAACTAATGGCCAATATGTAAAAGTATCAGATTCCAGATGGAAATCAAGATTTCTGCCTGCTTCTGAAAAATCAGATGTGGCAACTTGGGTCAGCATTCTCATATGACAGCTGTGGCTGGAGCCAAGTGATAGTGATTCCCTTGAAATGAGGCATATGTAGTTAAATAATTTACCTAGAACATTTTAAAATTATGCAACAAGAACAGGTTATGGAATGTGAAATCCATCTATCTTTGTTGGTTATCATCCAGCTTTCAAAGAAATTATGCTGAATAGTAACTGCTTTGGGCAACATGTCTATCCAGCCCCCACCCACACCCACCCTGTCCTCTGCTCTGGGACAATGACAAAGTCTGAGAAATACCACTAAAGGAAAACACTTCTTCCAAGGTAAGCTTCTAGTAGTATAGTAAGTGGTCATTGTTTTAAAAATGTAGAAAATCAGTGTCACCTCTATTTCAAATATTGTTTCCCTAAAAGGCCGCTGATTAAAATTCTATAAAATTCATAAGGTGAATTACATACTAATATATGGTCAGCTTTCCATCAACAGAACTGATAAACTGATTGACCCTATGCTATAACCTCTTAATTATCCAACTCTACTACTTTCTTAGCCCAATATTGGTTTTGACTTTTTGATTTTAACATGCTGTTGTGTTGTGAGAGATGTTAAACACAGACTTTATTTTTCAAAATAACAAGTTTTTCTCTGACTTATGGAAAACTCGGAGACATTTAAATTTTATTTTTAAGTATATTTTATTGATTATGCTATTACAATTGCCCAAGTTTTTCCCCTTTGTGACCCTCTGCCCAGTACCTCCCTTCCCTCCATCATTCTCCATCATTCTCCACCACCCCTTAGTTCATGTCCATAGGTCATACATATAAGTACCTTGGCTTCTCCATTTACTTTACTATTCTTAATATCTCCCTGCCTATTTTGTACCTACCATTTCTGCTTCTTGATCCTGGTACCTGTTCCCGAATTATTCCCACCTTCCCTTCCCAGTTGATGATCCTCTAAATGATCTTCATATCTGTGCTTCTGTTCCTGTTCTAGTTGTTTGCTTAGTTCGTTTTGGGGGTTTTTTGTTTTGTTTTGTTTTGTTCTTTTTTAGGCTCTGTGTTGATAGTTGTGAGTTTGTTGTCATTTTACTGTTTGTAGTTTTGATCTTCTTTTTCTTAAATGTGTCCTCTTAACATTTCCTATAGTAAGTGCTTGGTGATGATGAACTTCTTTAATCTCACCTAGTCTGGGAAGCACTTTATCTACCCTTCCATTCTAAATGATAACTTTGCTGGGTAGAGTAATCTTGGTTATAGGTCCTTGCTTTTCATCATTTTGAATACTAGTTGCCAGTCCCTTCTTGCCTATAAAGTTTATTTTGAGAAATCATCTGACAGTCTAATGGGAACTCCTTTGTAAGTAACTCTCTTCTCTTGCAGCTTTTAAGATTCTCTCTTTATCTTTAATCTTTGGGATTTTAATTATGATGTGCCTTGGTGTGGTTCTCTTTGGATCTAGCTTGTTGGGACTCTGTGTGCTTCCTGAATTTGTATGTCTATTTTCTTACAAAATTAGGAATATTTTCCTTCATTATTTTTTCACATAAGTTTTCAATTTCTTGCTCTTCCTCTTCTCCTTCTGGCAGCTGTATGCTTCAGATATTGGTACGTTTAAAGTTATCCCAGAGGTTCCTAATCCTCTCCTCCCTTCATTTTTTTCAATTCTTGTTTCTTTATTCTGTACTGGTTGACTGTTTATTTCTTCCTTATGTTCCAAATCATTCATTTGAACCCCAGCTTCCTTTCCTTCACTATTGGTTTCATGTGGATTTTTCTTCATTCCATTTAGTGTAGCCTTCACATTTTCCCTTATGTGTTTGATGTACTCAATCATTTCTGTGTGCATAGTTATCACCTATGCTGTGAACTCTGCATTTGTTAGGTTGGCTATATCCTCTTCATTTGGTTCTCCCTCTGGAGCCTTGATCTGCTCCCTCTTTTGGGCCATACTTCTCTCTCTTCAACTTGACAGCCTCCTGGTTTTGCCTCTGTACCTTAAGTAGAGCTGTAGCACCTGTTATGTTGTAAGGGATGGAGGCTTAGGTATTGTTCAGTTCAGGGCAACCCATTTCACCACCTTGTGGTGCTGTATGTGGGGGAGAGGTCAGAGAGGGAACAAGGCCACCTGCTCAGCCTTTTCCCCTTTCCTAGTCATTCACCTGCTTCCTGTATGCAACGGGTACCCATCTAGCTGTTGTCCCAGAGTGGGTGAGTTTGTGTATGTTCTAGGACAGGGGTAGGGGCCTCTAAACAGAGTCTCCTGAGAGACTGGTAGTTTCTTCTGCTGGTCCAAGCCCCACTGATTTTCACAGCCAGAAGCAATGAGGCTTTATTTCTTTCAAGCTGGAACCATGAGCTTCGAGGTCTGGCCTGGGACTAGGATTGCTCCCCAGATGTCCCTCTAGGCCTTTATAATGTGTGACTGCTCATTATGCTGATGGCCACAGTCACTGTCTTTCTGCTGCTGCCACCACCACACTGTGTCCTGTCCACCCTGGCTCCCCATCTCCAACCCTCCTCCAGTCTGGACGAGTATTTCTTCTTTACATTTTTGTTTGTTGGACTTCTATGCAGTTCTATTTTTTGGTAGTTCTGGTTTTTTGTTTTGACCTAGATGTAATCTTTCTTATGGTTGCACAAGGAGGTGAAGCATGTCTATCTACACCTCCATCTTGGCTGGAAGTCTTATTAAAACACAGAAGTGTCCTTTGGTTTTAATTGGAAATATGCATGTCCCTTTGGGATATCTATCTGTTGACAAAGAGTCTTAGTTGTTCCACTCCAAATGCAACAAGATGGTTCCATGAAGCTTGTCATCTATTGCAAAGGTAGTACTGCTTTTCACAAATAGAAGAGCATTCATGGCCCATAGAAACCAACTGACTCACTGTCCTATAAGATTTTCCTGAGCACAGGTATGTGTGTTCAGTGGGTTGGAGGGTTAAGTTTGTTGATTTCTTTCATAGGTCACATCTTAGTTTGCCTTGTTTTTAAAAGGAGAAATGCTCTAGTGCTCTTTAGAGTGCCTTTATGAGAGAAGAACCAAGCTAGTAATCTGAAGACCAAAGTCAAGTCCCTCTTTGACCCCTTGTCATACATTTGAACTAAGGAAAGATTCCAACTTCCGTGTACTTAAAAAAATAAACAAATGAAGAGAGTGGGTCTGGGGAAAAGAACACAGAAAGGAATAGTAATAAGACCAGCTCTTTTCAATAAGACTAATGTGAGAATTCAATGAGGCCATATTAGTGAGAATGCTTTTTAGGGAGAGATCATGTGATATACAAATATCACATGTTAAATAGAATAGCAAAGGTGGCGGTGTTTAGGTTTTGCCTTAGATAACTATTTAGAGAATATTTCTTTACACGAGAATATAGATTGGACACAGCTACTTGTGTGCTAACAAAAATAGAAATTTTAAAAAGTTTTTAACTTATGGAAATATCAATGTGTTGATTTTAAAAGGTTCTGAGATAATTTCTGTACTACTGAGGGCTTTATTTCCTGTTTTCACACCTTCTGAAAAGATGGGCAAATAAAGTACAGACTGTAATAGAAAATAAATGAGCTGCCAATTTCTTGTCTTTTATTCTTAGTTTAGTCAAGGTGAATTCATTAGTATTTATTGGATTTGTCTCCTTAGGATAATGCCTTTTCATCTTCCACGGAACATTTTGACTAAATTCCCAGTAAGTTGTCCTTTGTTTCTGGCAATACCCATTCATATAATATGCAGCTTTCTTTTCATCTGCTTTTAAATTAAGCACTTACCTTATATCTTTTATATGCTTATGACAGCAACACTTTGATGACAGTTGCTTTTTTGCCACTGACTTTCAATATTGCCATATCAATTTCATTCACAATGTGAGGTTCTAAGAGAAATAAGGTAAGCATGTGAAAGATGTGTGGCTTGTAACTCAGATACACTTTGTTGAAAATTGTCCCTTTATACATTGTGCTGATCACAATATTGTTAAGACAAAACTCAATTATTTTAATTTTCTGTAGTCATTTTTAAGAAAGGATTGAAATAGCTGAATATTCAAGTAGAGGGAGACTCGTGGATACCAAGAACAGATAGAAAGCTGTCAAAGAGGAAGGGGTTTGGGGCTAGAGGAGAAGGGTGAAGGGATTAAGCAAAGAAATAAAATGACTATGGTGCTTGCCAGAGGGAAAAGGGGTTAGGGGAAGATAGAAGCATGTAAAAGGGAGATAATTGGTAATGGAAGGAAACTTGACTTGAGGTGGTGAACACACAATGCAACATACAGATCACATATTATAGAATTATACACCTGAAACCTATATAATTTTATTAACCAATATCACCCCTATATATTCCATTTTAAAAATAAGTGAAACTATTGTTGCTCTGCTTACCTGGGATGAGAATGGGAAGAAGCGGTTATTGATTTTTTTTTTTTTTTTACATACGTGTATGCTCAGTAAGAGAAAATAATCAATACTTTTATGTCAAACAGTCATCAAGGGCAGAGTATAACTCTTGAAGCTCATGTCAATCAGGATCCAGTGAGAAGGCAGAAATCTTACCTGTTACTTGAATAGAACAAGTTTAACATAAACAATGGTTAATTAGGTAGAAATTTGTAATCACATGACATATAAGAGAACTGCATGGTACAAGGCAGGTAGAATGGCAGGAAGTAGCTGCCATTCCTAGGACTGGGAAAACAAGGAAGAGGCTAGAATTATTAAAAGTTAGAAACTCAAAAGAGAGGGATTCTCAGCTAATGTACAGTCTTTGAGCAAAGAACCATGAGCTTGGTTCTGCAGGAAATGGCATGATGGATTCACCTGCTGCCACCCTGGGGGGAAACTCAAAGGATCAGGTAAAAGACAGGAAGTGCACAGGAAGTAAAAAGGAAGGAGCTATTCCCTTCTTTTTCCTTCCTCCTACAGGCTTCTGGTCTCCCTCTAGCTCCCATTTTTGGAAGAACCACAGGCACAGGGTCAGCTGGCAACTTCAAAACACAGTTTGCTGAACAAACAAAACAAACTCAGATACAGAAAACAAATTGATAGTTGCTAAATGGGAAGAGAGTTGGGAAAATGGGTGAGAAAGTTGAAAGGGATTAAATGCAATTGTCATTTATAAAAGTAGTCATGGGGATAGAAAGTACAGCACATGGAATATAGTCAATAATATTGTAATAACTTTGAGTGGTGTCAGATGGATCCTAGACAACTGGGGTGATTACTTCATAAGGTATATAAATATCTAATCATTATGTTGTATGCATGAAACTAATATAATATTGCATGTCAACTGTAATTAAGAAATAAATTTGGAAAAAAAAATAAAAGAATCCTAGGTTGCAGAGTCCCATTCCCAGCTTTAAAAAGCCAGAACATAGAAGGCTGGGTTTGGAGCTGAGAGGCAATAGCTCAAATGACATTCAACTTTAACAGTGTTTATTTACCTTCTAATAGAGCCAGTAAAACTATGATTCAGTCAGAAAAGGAAATAAATTATGAGTCTATTGTAGGTCTCTGTGAATAGTTTATTTTTAAGGGGCCTTTTAAGTTAACTTTATTGGGGTGACATTCGTCAATAGCATATAAGTTTCATGTGTACAGTACTGTAATAAATCATCTATATATTGCATTGTCTGCTCCTCACCTACCTAGTCTCCCACTGTCACCATGTACTTGGCCCATTTTACCATTCTCATCCTAACCCCAACCCCTTTTCCCTCTGGTAACCACCATACTGTTGTCTGTCTATGAGTTTGTTTGTTTGATGTGTTTGATACCTTTTGTTTTATATCCCATATGACTGAAATCATATGGTTTTTGTCCTTTTCCATCTGATTCATTCTGCTTAACATGGTAATCTCGAGATCAATTCATGATCCCAGCATTTCATCTTTTCTTATGTCTGAGTAGTGTTCCTTTGTATATATGTACCACATCTTCTTCATCCAATCATCCATTGAAGGATACTTAGGATACTTAGGATGTTTCCATGTCTTGGTGACTGTGATAATACTGCAATGAACATAGGATTAGATATCTCTTTACATACAAATGGGATACTTTTATAATGAAAAATTTCTAATGTACCTAAAGTACAAAGAATATTACAGTGAACTCCATGTAGCTATTACCCAATTATAACAGTCATAAGCATTTTGTTATTCATATTCTATGTATTCCCCTACATCCCCTATTTCCTCAGCCTCACATTGAGCTATATAATTTCATTCCTAAACAATTCAGTATGTTTAATTACAGCTCAACGAGTTTCCCCAAATGAAACATGCCCAGCCAGATCAGGGAAAACAATATAGCAAGCATCCAGGACCCCCTTTATAGTTCTCTTCCAGGTCTTTTCTCCACTCTTTACCAAAGGAGTGACTACTACCACCTGTTTTGAATTTTGTATGTATGGGATCAGAGTGTGTGTTTTTTGTATGGCTACTTTTGCTTCAACACTGTTAGTGAGATTTATCTATATTATTGCATGTAGCCATAGTTTGTTTCTTTTAATTGCTCTATAGTAATTCATTTTAGGAGTATACCACAACTTATTCAATCATTTTACCATTCATTGATATAGTACAATTAAGTTGTTCCCAGCTTTTGACTATGACTTTTGGTACACCCTTGTATGTATTTCTATTGGGTATACATATCAAAAAAGGAGTTGTTAGGTCTTAGCATGTGCATATGTCCAACTTTAATAATACTGCCTAGTTTTTCAAAGTGGTCATGCTAATTTACCTCCCACTAGTCCCAGTTGCTCTATATGCTTGGCATTGTCTGTATTTTTTATAATTAATATTATTTTATTAATATTGCAATAAATAACTTATCATTTATAAGTAATATATATATAGTTTCCAGCAAGGATCAAGAAATAACTATCTGTGTATTAAGAGTTCCTCTGATATCATTCTGTAAAGTTTGCTTTCTTTTTATAGTCTCCATATTTCTTTCTTTCTTTCTTTCATTAAGATTATTTATTTATTTTTAGAGATGGGGGATGGAGGGAGTGAGAAAGGGAGAGAAACGTCAATGTGTGGTTGTCTTGAGTGCCCTAAACTGGGGACCTGGCCTGCAACCCAGGCATGTGCCCTGACTAGGAACTGAACTGGTAACCCTTTGGTTTGCAGTCAGGCACTCAATCTACTGAGCCACTCTAGCCAGGGTTCCTTTTTTATTTTTATTTTATAGTTGTTCCCAATTATTTCCCCCTTCACTCTCCTCTGCCCAGCCCATCCCCACTTTCATAGTCAATCCCCACCCCATTGTCTATAACTCCTTCATATATGTTCTTTGACTAATTCCTTCACCTTTTTTCAAATAGTCTACCCCCTGCCTTCTTCCCTCTTACTGCTGTCAGTTTATTCCTGATTCTATTTTTATTTTAAGCATTCTGATAGGTGTGTCATGGTATCTGATCATCATTTTAAGTTTTATTTTCTAAATTATATTCTAGAAGCCTTGTTTAAATATATTACATTTAAGTCTATAATTCACTTACAATTATAGTTTGTTTTTGATATGAAACATGGGTTCATATTTTCATTTTTGTATGGCTACTTTTGCTTCAACACTGTTAGTGAGATTTATCTATATTATTGCATGTAGCCATCCCTCTCTATGGATATGCAATTGACATAACACGACTTATTGAAAAGATTATTACCTTATCACTGCATTAGTTTCATCTTAGTCATAACTCAAGTGATGGCACAAGTGTGAGTCTGTTTACAGTTTCTCTATTTGTACAACCTTGCACATATACTAGTTTCTTTATAATAAGGATTAGGGTGTCTAATGGTGTATATTCTTTTTTAAAAGATTTTATTTATTATTTTCAGAGAGAAGGGAAGGGAGAAAGGCAGAAAGAGAGTGAAATATCAATGTATGGTTGCCTTTCACCTGCCTTGAGCTAAGGACCTAGCTGGAGACCTGGCTTGCAACCTAGTTATGTGCCCTGGCTGGATATCAAACCAGTGACCTTTGGGTTCTCAAGCTGGCACCTATCCACTGAGCCACCAGTCAGAGTAATAGTGTACATTCTTGAACTTTGTTCTTCAGACCTTTCTTGATTATTCTCAATCTTTTTTTTTTTTTTCTTATCAATATTCAAACTAGCTGATAGGACTTGGATTAGGATTGCATTCAATCTATAATTTTATTTGAGTAGAAGTGACTTCTTTGTAATATAAAATCTTTTATTGATAAACATTTTGAATCTACACAATGGTATAGACTTTTAAATTTTTTCTCTAAATATTGTAAATTTCTTTATAGAGACTTTACACATCTTTTCTTGGATTTACTTCCACATGTAATTTTTTAAAAGATTTTATTCATAATTTTTAGAAAGAAGGGCAGGGAGGGAGGAAGCAAGGGAGAGAAACATCACTACATGGTTGCCTTTCACCTGCCTCCAGCTACAGACCTGGAGACCTGGCTTGCAACCTGGTTATGTGCCCTGGCTGGGAATTAAGCCAGTGACCCTTGGGTTCATAAACTGGCACCAATCCACTGAGCCACACCAGCCAGGGCATCAAATATGATTTTTATAGATATTTGACCTTTTAAATGAAACTTCAAATTATTTATTTTATGTTTTTTGTGTATGAAAATCTAATTGATTTGATAAATTCAGTTATTAGTTCAAATAGTTTATTTAAAGATCATTGTTACCCTGACCAGTGTAGCTCAGTTGGACATTATCCCGCAATGTGAAAGGTCAGTGGTTCAATTCCCATTTGGGGTACATGCCCAGCTTGCAAGTTCGGTCCCCAGTTGGGGTGCATGTGAGAGTCAACTGAATGATGTTTCTCTTACACATCAATGTTTCTCTCCCTCTCTTTTCCCTCCCTTTACCTCTCTCTAAAAATAAATAAATAACATCCTTAAAAAATAAAGATAATTATTTTTTCCTATATATAGTCATGTTGTCTTGAATAATGACAGCTTTATTTCTTCCCTTCCAAGCTTTATACCTATCTCTCTCTTTTTTTGCCCTTACTTTATTGCACTGGTTAAGACTACTAGTTTTAGACCAGCATATCACAAACACATGCTAAGCACAATAAATTTATTTTAAAATGCATGGGCTCTTCTCTTAGTTGGGATCTGTTACCTTAAAGGTTCACTATTACCCTAACCCCATCTAGCCCTAGAAAACTTGTTCTCTAAATTTCTTGCTTTGTCTTGGAAACACACATGATGTCATCTAAATCCCATGACAATTTCTCAGTTGTTCTTACATTGATAATAGGGGCAAACACTGCTTGGCAGTGAAATGAGGTCGGCATGGCAGAAGCACTGAGGTGAAATGCAAGTTAATTATCTCAACAAAACTATTTTCCTAGATAGCATGATGCATAGATTCCTTGTATAATAAATATTGTTTACTTCTCATTGTGCACTTATTTGTAGTTCTGGGGATTAGCAAATTATGCAGAAATTAGCAACATTTTTTTTGCAGTAGTTGTATATCCCAGCTAATGAATTTTACAATGGGAAACAATTTATATTACTCTTGAATGTAAAGGGTAGAAAATTCCAGACAAAAATTAACCAAGGGAAGTCTAGTGTAGACATGTTAAAACTATTACTACATTTTGTTTGCACATTTATTATTACACTCTATTTCTTCCACCTATTTTATAATTCTTCTTTTAAAAGTATAGGGACTACATCATGCATGCCCAAATAACTGACATTTGATATAAATGAGAACTTTTATCACTTTCTGGACATCATGTAGTAAAAAGCTTAGAATATTTTAATTTCATTTCATCTCCTCCCACTTTTTTTACTGTTTTCCTATATTTTAATTCTAAAGACATCTTTGCATGGCTCAAGCTATTTTGTCCAGTCTCTGCTCACTTCCTCAACGATCCTTACTTGTATCATTGTAATTAAAATAACCTCACCCCACCCCTTTCTTGTCTATTCCTTATTTTCTTTTGTTTTTTCCTTTTCACCTGAACTAAGGTATTTGTCTTTGTTCTGTCTCTTTCATTAGAATGTTAGCTTCATAAAGGGAAGGGCTGTCTGTTTTTCACTGGGGCTTGGCCCCATAAATATATGTTTACTTACAAATGTAGCTCAGAGTTGACCAATAGAAGCCATAGCCACTAACTCTCAGGAGTGAGGGATGCAAGGGCCCAGATAGCACTGGAAATCTGCTGCAAACCACAAGTCATATGATTTTTATATATGTTTTATTATATTTAATAAAACATGGGAGGGATACTAGGATCACTCCAGAAATAGCTAGGTTGACAGTTTCCTCTATTCATGTTTCTCATTCATTCAACATTTCCTGAACACCTATTCTAATCTGGTCGCCAGGCTAGGTGCTGAGTACTGTGCTAGACTCCATGCTGTGTGCAGTAAGCAGCATTCTCCATAAAATTCTTTCCTAGACCATCACTGGAAACAAGGCCTGACTGAAAGGTGAAAGGGAGCAATGGCTTGGATGGCTGAAGAGACTGTTGTAACGAAAAGCAATAGTGATCCTTTCTGCTGCCTGAGGCATTCTTGGGCTGAAGGAAATCAAAAGCTTTGATCCTGATACCCTTAGATCAGCAAAATTAAGATGTGATGCAAAAGGACATTCACATGTAAATGTACTGAGAACTGGTCCCAGAAAATTCTAATCCAGAGCACCTGGATATTGTGCCCTGATTTTTTTCATTGCTGAGATTCAAGAACTGAAGCCCACATGCCTGGAAACTTGGATAAGGGTACCATCCAGAGAGCAGGGCAGCTAGATGCCCAATGTTTGCTTGGATCCATATTAGAATTTTCTTTTTATTCTTTTCTTTTCTTTCTTTCTTTCTTTCTTTCTTTTTTTTTTTTTTTTAAGCACCATCATATCTTAAGACTTCTAAAATGTTCCATCCTTATGTGCCTTTACAGTCACTATTTTCTTCCTTTGGAGCAGTTGGGTCTGAGATGGTGAAAAAAATACATCCTTCTGGCTCTGGCCCATTTCTAAAATTAAAAAAAAAAAAGTTTCAGGTTAATTTCTAGGTTTTACTCACAGTATGGCAACTGAAATTTAAATATCAGGATTTTCCTTTTTAGCTAAGCTCTTGTTCAGCTCTTAGCTTTTTCTCCAACCTGACAGGCTAGACCTGCAATAAAAAGTGATCCAGCAGTCAGTCCCTCTGTTCATGGTCAGCCCTGAAATAGAACAGACCTGGGTTCTACATAGGAAAATCAATTGAAATTTTCAGGCAGTGTAACCACATGAAAAGAAGCAGCCCAGGTATGTATGGGAGGAAAGGTAGATCTTCGGTTGTGATATTAGGATGATACCTACCTAATGCATGCCCAGCATTGCTGAAGCCTATTTACAAAATTGCCAGCCCTGAAACTTGCACAGATGGAGGTGCTTATGCCTTTTAACAGCCAATATTTCTAGTATTTCTGCAAGTGCTGCTTGCTCTCAAGGTGCCCTCTCAGTTCAAGCTACTAAGAAAAGTATTTTCTGAAAGCTAATTGAACTGTGTGGAGACTGATCCCACATCTCTGCCTCTTTAATGCCAGCCAGTGGAGCTAAGCCACTTGGAATGTTCGGTGGGGCAGCAGGACATCACTGGGTGCTTACTGGGGGCAAAGCACTGGGTAGAATATAACTAGACAGGTATCTGCACCTGCTCTTTTTTGAATATGTCCAAACATTCATTAGGGAGAGACCTTGTTTTGAACCTAGCAAGCAACTCTTGAAAGCTTTTTAAAAGCATATTATATTGATTATGCTATTACAGTTGTCCTACTTTTTCCCCCTTTGCCCCACTCTGCCCTGTACACAGCTCCCTTCCCTGCAGCAATTTCTACCACCCCTTAGTTCATGCCCATTGGTTGTGCATATAGGCTTTTTGGCTTCTCCATTTCCTATACTATTCTTTACACCCTCCTGTCTATTTTGTACCTACCAATTATGCTTCTTAATCCCTGTGCCTTTCCCCCCACTCTCCCCCTTCTCCCTCCCAGCTGATAACCCTCCAAATGATCTCCATATCTGTTCCTATTCTGGTTGTGTGCTTAGTTTCTTTTTGTTTTGTTTTTGTTTTTAGATTCAGTTGTTAGTAGTGAGTTTTTGTTATCTTAATGTTCATAGTATTGATCTTCTTTTCCTGAAATAAGTCCTTTTAACATTTCATATAATAATGGCTTGGTGATAATGAATTCCTTTAGCTTTACCTTCTCTGGAAAGAACTTTATCTGCCCTTCCATTCTAAGTGATAGCTTTGCTGGATAAAGTAATCTTGGTTGTAGGTCCTTGCTTTTCATCACTTTGAATATTTCTTGCCTACAAACTTTCTTTTGAGAAATCAGTTGACTGTCTTATGGGAATGCCTTTGTTGGTATCTCTCTGCCTTTCTCTTGATGTTTTAAAATTTCTCTTATCTTTAGCCTTTGGCATTTTAATTATGATGTGTCTTAGTGTGGTCTTCTTTGGGTTCAACTTGTTTGTGACTCTGTTTACTTCCTGGACTTGTATATTTCCTTCACCAGATTAGGGAAGCTTTCTTTCATTATTTTTTCATGTAAGTTTTCAATTTCTTGCTCTTCCTTTTTCCCTCTGGCATCCATATGATTAGGATGTTGGCCCTTTTGGAGATGTCCCAGAATCTTTTAATACCCTCCTCATTTTTTGAATTCTCATTTCTTTTTTCCGTTTTGATTAAATGTGTATTTCTTCCTTATGTTCCAAGTTAACAATTTGAATCCCAGCCTCTTTGCTTCACTGTTGGTTCCCTGTGGATTATTCTTTATTTCACATAGTCTAATATTAATTTCTTCCCGTTTGTTTTTGCTGTATCCAATGAGTTCTCTGAGCATCCTGATCACCATTGTTTTGAACTCTACATCTGATAAGTTGGTTATCTCCATTTTGTTTAGTACTTTTTCTGGGGTTTTGTTCTGTTCTTTAACTTGGCCATATTTCTTTGTGTCTTCAACTTGGCAACCTCTCTGTGTTTATTTCTGTGTATTAGGTAGAGCTGCTTTGACTCCCTATCTTGGCACATCTATTAAGTTGTATGGGGCAGAGCTTTAGGTATTCACTAGGGCAGAGCAATTTGCTTCACTCCTTTGTGGCTGTATGTGGTAGGAGGGGTCAAAAAGGGTACAGGGCATTGCCTGGAGGTTTGCCCCTCATTTGTCCCATTTCCAGTTACTTCACACATTTCCTGTATGTGACTGGAACCCTTCTAGCTGTTGCCATGATGGTGATCCCCAGAGGGGTGGGTTTGCATATGTTCTAAATGTGTATAGGCCCTTTAAATGGATTCTCTTGAGAAACAGCAGTTTTTCTGCCATCCCAACACTCAGTGGTTTTACAGACAAAAGTTATGAGGCTTTATCTCTTCAGCACTGGAATTCTGGGATGTATGGTCTGGAGAGTGGCATTGCTCACTCTTACTGTATCCCTCCCAATTTTTATCCACCACACTTGAGTGTGGGACTGCCCATTCTCCCGTCACCATCACCACTCTGCACTACTCCATGTCCTCCAAACCTTTACTCTGTGACTCCACCCCTCCTACCTGTCTGGATGAATATGGCTTCTTTAAATCTTTGGTTGTCAGACTTTCATAGAGTTGAATTTTCTGGCAGTTCCAGGTGCTTTTTGCTTTGAGATTAGTTGTAATTCTTCTTGTGGTTGTACAAGGAGGTGAAGAGTATCTATGTACACCTCCATCTTGACTGGCAGTCCTCTACTTTTCAAAATTTTATATTGGACGTCCATAAAAAACATAGCAATAGGTATTATTTTGAGCACCTGCGATGTACCAACATCTCAATGCTTCCTTCCATGTTCTCAAATTCTTATAACCCTGTGAAAGTAGACATGATTATATCCACTTCATAGATCAGGAAGATACGCTCAAGTATTTAAAGCAACTGACTCACAATAAGTAGGTTGCAATGCTAAGGTTTTTATGTAGCTCAATTTCATAACACTATGTGCCTTTAGAAACTGTCTGTGTTGGTGACAGGTCACACCACAATTTGGTCCCCTATCAATTTGTGGATGTTTGAACTGTTTCTCTTTTTCTGCATTAACAGCTGTACAATCAGGATTCCCATCTTTCTAGTCTAGCTTAGGTTGCAACCTGTATAAAGGAATCACATCCCAATCAGAAGCTTATCTTTTTTGTAAGTTATCACTTAGGCAATGTTAAAGTGCAATCCATTTTCTTTTGATTTTTTTAATTTTTAAAATTTATTTATTTATTTAAAATTTAATTTTATTGTCATTGTATTACATCCATCCCCTATTTCCTCCCCTCAGTCATTTTCTTCTCTACAATATCCCCCTTCTTTCAAGGCAGGAAATATAAAACGCTATGGTAATTCATCCAAGAGGTGAATTTTCAATTCTTTAATTCCTCACTTTGAATCTGCACAGTACCCAGAGATTGTGGTATACACCTACATCAAGCCAAAAGCAATTGCATTTGAATGGACCGATAACACTAGTCTGAATCTTTTTTTGATGATTTATTGTCATCATTATTGTTTGATAACAAGTTTATTGTTACTAACAAAATAATTATACATACTTTCATAAATATATTTTAAATACATATCTGTAATTGTAATAAGTAAATATTATAATAAATAATTATACATATACAGGCAGTCCTTATTCTTCACATTTCTGGTGTTGCTGCCTTGCAAAGTGAGAACAGTTACAATATGCACTTGGGTCCACTAACAGGTTGCTGTGAGCAGTGAGAACTACCTGTCATCACTATTCAGTGTCAAATATGTACCTGGTGCTGTATTTGATGTTTTACTCATGCTATGTATATTGGTCAACTTTAGCTGCCATAACAAAATACCACATACTAGGTGGCTTAAACAACAAAAACTTCTTTCCTTACAGTTCTGGAGGCTAAAAATCCAAGATCGAGGGTTCAGCCCATTCAGTTTCCAGTGAGAGCCCTTTCCTGGATTTCAGACTGCATTGTTTTTACTGTGTCTCCTCTATAAGGTCATCAGTCCTACAGATCAGAGCCCTGCCTTTATGGCTTCATTTAACCTTAACGACTTCCGTATAGGCCTATCTCCAAATACATCAGGTCCTTGGATAACATTGTCTCATTCAATGTTGTTTCATTATGACATTGATGAGACAGTAAGAACTTAACTCTTACTGATTGAAAATTAGCCTGCGGTAAAATTGGTTTCTTTATACTTTGTTTCACTTGCAAGTTGTAGAACCAATGGATGATGTTAAGTGAGAACTTACTCAACAGCCAGTCATTTTGGGAGATAGGGCTTCAACATACATAGTGGGGTGGGGAGTACAAACACTTAGTCCATAACATCATGTATAAAATCCTCACAAGAAACACTTTTACAGATGGAGAAACTGAGGCACAAAGAAAGTAAGTCAAAGTGGCAGCTCATGGGATAGACAGTATTCAAACTGAGACCTAACTCTAAAATTCATACCTTTTCTAACAACTAGATCATCTCCTAAACTTTATTCAGTTGCTCAACATTAAAATAATATACTGTATAAATAAGAATAGCTAAACTTGATTTATTAGTTGCCTTGTACTATGCTAGTTTGTTTTGTGTTACCTTATATTAAAAGATGTACTTAGAGACAAATCAATATTATTTAGCATTTAAACAAATAGATCATAAAACAAATGAACAGAAAAGTATGGCAGTTTTTAATCACAGCCAAGTGCTTGAAAGATGAGTATCTTTTTTTCACATTGCCAGAAACTTTTATTACCAAGGGTGAAAAATAACCCAAGATCTATAGGATTTTAGGGTAGAAAGGAGGAGTGAGTGATGATTTATAACACTATTAATTGTGAATTAAAATGCACTCAAAGTGCTCGCTTCGGCAGCACATATACTAAAAATGCACTCATATACACTTAGAAAAGATATATAGCAAATAATAATGTAAATGTGTGTATAACTATGCAAAAGTAATTATCCATATTTTAAGCAATTCAAGCTATAGAAAATATATAAAATCTATATAAATTGCATTTTATAAACAAAAATGATATACTCACACTAGACATCACATTATATAACTTGATTTTTTCATCTAATGTTTAAATTAGATATGCTTCCGTGTTGCTACATATAGATGTACTTCAGTCTATGCAACAAGGATCTGGCATTCCATAGTAAGGTTGGAACATTGTTTGTTAAACTATTCCCCTGTTGGTGGGCATTTAGATTGCTCTCTACAATCACGAATATGTAGCATTGAATATTTTAGCACTTTTATCTTTATACGCATGGGTAGATAAGTTATGTAATTTATTTGTAGGATAAATACAATCACTGCATCAAAAACATTTATATTAAAGATGTTTATAAACACTGTCAGCTCATGTTTAAAATGAATTTTCACATTTAATATTTTCCAAAGACACATTCTCCATCGAGTGTAATGAAATATTGTCATTGTTCTCAGTGTATTGCATACCTTTTCTTTGGGTGACATTTGATCAGCAGTTTGAAGGATGTGAGGGAGACAGTCAGGCCACTGTGTAATATGCTAGCAAAAAACAACCTGAGCATCCACCAAGTTTACCTGTGTGGACTTGTGTGAGGTGAACTGACATTCACACATTCACTGATTGAAATGGTAGTTTTTTTCTCCTCATTTCTGCAACTCATTTAGCAAACACTTATTGAGCATCTGCAAGGTGAGAGGCACTAAGGCCATTGCAGAGATGAGGAAAACAAACATAGGCAAGTCTAAACTCATGTGCTTTAGTTGTCTTTTCAATTATTTTTTACATTTACATACAGCAAAATTCACTTCTTTTGGTGTGCTGCTTTGTTTTTAATCCTAACCTCAATTCAAACAAATAAAGGCAATAAATATATTGCACCTAAATATTCCCTTTGCTATGGCTTGAATGTTTATGTTCCCCTAAAATTCATATGTTGAAAACTGCTGAAATCATGTGGGTAGAATCCTCAGGAATGGGATTAATTCTTTTCCAAAAGAGACACCAAAGAGTTTTTTAGTCATTTCTGCCATGGGAAGATTCGGGGTGAAATCTGTAACCTGGGAGAAGGCCCCACCTGACCATAATGGCACCCTGAGCATGGACTTCCAACCTCCATAACCATGGGAAATAAATGTGTTGTTTGTAAGCCACCCAGTCCATGGTATTTTGTTACAGCAACTCAAACAGACTAAGACATCTTTAATCCTGTTAGTGAATAAAATCAGCGAGCTTAGAGTTCTTTGAGCCTCTGTATAAAAATTGAGGAGCCTTCCAATATCTGGAGTTTCCTAAATCAACAGTCTGTGCAGTTAAGCTATTTTTTTATGTAAAATGATAGTTACAGTTGCTTTTGTTTTGGTTTGGTTGTTTTTGAAGTAAACAGTATGTGGCCTTTGAAATAGTGTCTGCCTTTTCTGAGTGTCTCTCTCCCTCCAGAGTTAAGAACCTTCTATAATCATTACATGTGACAATGGAAGACTTTTTCATTATAACAAATCAGAATGAATGAGAGTTTTAATGAAAGGCATAGTCTCCTGAGCTAAAACTATATTACCAACCTGGAGCATGGTAAAAATACTAGTACTCTGTATATTAAAAGGATAGTCAGATTAGCCTCCTTAATGCCCATTTGCCTGAATTTATGAAATACGATTCTTTTCAGTTTGGCATTTTTAAAATTATCCACCTAGGAGTGAGTCAAAAAAAATGTTTGCGTCACTAATTCACTAAAAATGCCAGTCATACAGAACAACTTAAGTGAGACCATCTGCCTTTCAAAAAACCTTAAATAACAAAAGAGCAAGGGAGACTGCACTCTGGTCCTGAGCTGGGCCTGATGCACCTAGAGAGGGCACAGCCTCCAGGCCAGCGCACCTGACCCGACTCCAACTCCCCACAGCTTTACCTGAGGAGCAGTTGAGCCTATCTGATTATCACCATGTCACTTGAAAATGGCCAATGACATTGATCTCCAGAGCTGTTTAGGCCCTTGAGGTTAACCTACTTTTTTTCTCTTTTGTGAACTGTTAGAGGTGTGCCATGAAGACTGGAAAGACCCGCTTTACTCACTGGCAAAGAATTGAGAATGATCTCAGTTTATAATTTCTGGTTTTTAATAGTATATTGACCATGTTTTCAAATAAAGGTAAAACTGATCTGATCTTTGCTTAGGAGGATGTATATAAGTTACAATGGGGTTGTTTCTCAGAGAGAACCTTCTTTTCAATACTTAGGATAAATGAATTTGTAAAAATGATTTCTCACTTCTCCTAGAAAAAGCAAAATTACATGAAAACCTTAAAAATTGGTTGGATAAACTATGAACTATGTAGTGTTCATCCTTCTGACAAATAAATTAAAGTGTCTACTACATGCTGACCATTGTTATTAGTGCTTAGGTTTCTGTGGGGGATGAAACTGGCCCAAAGCCCTGCCCTCTTGGAGCTTACCTTCTTGTAGGGTATGAAACAAAACATAATCTAATGTTGGGATGATGTAAAGTGCTATAGACAAAAGCAGAATTAGGGAATAAGCTTAGGAAAATATAAAGTCAAACTCTAATGCAAAAAAAGAAATGCTGATTATGAGCTAAGCATGTGGAACAAGTTATTTAAGGCCACCTTTCAAAATCTGGATTATATCTAAAACATTTTTTCTTGCTTCCTGAGGGACTGACAAAAATATCACTATATAAAGATCCCCTTCTTTGTTTCTATCCACATAAAGATGTCTAGTATTTATGCCAATTTAAGCTAGGACTGTATAGCATTAAATCAAAGCACATTTACTTGATAAGAAGTTAGGCGCGATAACTCCTGCAGATACAGAATTGCTGTTTGTACTTTCCATATAAATAAGGTGACACACCTTATTTCCTTTCATTCAGTGCCTAAATGAAATGGGAACAAGTAAGTAATACATTTGGGATTGACTTCAGAGGCATCTGGCAGGATGATGATTTGCCATGTACTACCAAGCATTAATAAGTACAATATGATCTTTCTCACATGTAGGAAAAAAACTAAGATTTATCCAGAGGATTCAGTATGATTTTAAAGCTAATCAGAAAAAACTTTCTTGGTTGTTTTAAAAAAAGGGTCAGGGCAGTGAATGGGGATGGAAAGAGACTTTTCTTGGGGCCATGGGAACATGATGCAGTGTGCAGGTGATGTTTTGTTGAGTTGTGCACATTAAAACCTGTATGGTTTTGTTAACCAGTGTCACCCCAATAATTCAATTTAAATAGATGAGAATATTAAAAAAAATTTTTTTTAAATAAAAATAAGAGAAAGGCTCTATACATGTGGTTGAATTTGCTTTTAGTGAATAGATCATTTCTACAGGGTACAAAAATATTCTATACAACAGTTGGTAAACCACAGATTAAATTAACTAAGTTAACCATACATGGATAACTCTATCCTGTAGTGATTTTAAATGAGTCATCTGCATGACAACTAGAGGATATTTAGTGCCAAACGGTTGTATTTGGTAATCATGAAGAGAACACAAGAACAGTTCACACTGTTCTGTTTGGAGAAGCTTGACGAGGTCTCCAAGCTCAAATCACAGCCGTCTTTTCTGTCTCTGTTGCTGTTTTAAGGGGATACTGTGGTGCCTTCTGATCATAGTTTGGAGGCAACAATGGCACTGCAATACTACTTGCTTTCATAGTAAAACAAAACAAAATGAACAAATGAAGTAAAATATTATGGACTTATCCGAATCCACAAACGATGGTCCTTTTGTTTGTGGATTGAGATTTTGCCTTCTCCTTTTACCTTTTGTGGTTGAATATAAGATATTCTTGAAGTTGTGTTCTCTTCCAGACAACTAAAATGTTGTTATTGCAGCAAGGAGACTGCCTGCTGAGAGGAAGTATAACCCTTTGCCATGTTTAGTATGAAATGCCTGTCTGCATAAGGAAAGGTTTTGCCAAGAAGTGACTCCAGGGAGAATGGGTTTTGAGATGGTATTAAGGTGAGGAAGAAATCTTGATCCATGCACACAAGCCTTGACTCTGCAGCTTTTCCTCAGTGAAGATGTGGATTCCCTTGAGCTGGGTTTGCTTCAAGAATCAAGAAGTCACAGTTTTATAAATATTCCTTGTTATGAAGTCCATGCACCAAGAAATTAACAATTTTAAAGGGCTAGAACATAGCATGAATTGGTTTTCTTTCAAACCTAACATATCAGTCCCAGAGGAGAATTGTGATAGTATCTGTGTATCCTGAGAGTAAAGGGGAAAATGCCTGCTCTAAGGTCTGCTACATCTATCTATCTATCTATCTATCTATCTATCTATCTATGCTACAAATACATATATTATTTTTGTAATTTCCGTTGTTATTAACTTACAGTTGTGCTAATTTTCCCCCTTTGCCATCCTCCACCCAGCCCACTATTGTCCACATCCATGGGTCATTCATACATATTCTCTGACTAGTCCCTTCCAATTCTTTCCACCATTATCTCCCTCCCCCCTTCCCTCTGGTCACTGTCAGCTGGTTCCATGTTTCCATGGCTCTGGTTCTATTTTGCTCATTAGTTTATTTTGTTCATTAGATTCCTCTTATAGGTGAGATTATGTGGTATTTGTCTTTCACCAACTCAACATCACTAGTCACTAGAGAGATACAAATTAAAACCACAATGAGATAATGACCTCATGCCTATCAAAATAGCCATCATGAATAAATCAACGAACAAGTGCTGGTGAGAATGTGTAGAAAAGAGAAACATAGTGAGCTATTTGTGGGAATGTAGACTGGTACAGCCACTGCAGGGAAAAAAGGCAATTTCCTCAAAAAATTAAAAATGGGACTGCCTTTTGACCCAACAATTCCACCACTGGAATATACCCTAAGAATCCCAAGTCACCAATTCAAAAGAACTTAAGTGCCCCTATCTTCATAGCAGTGTTATTTACGTATTTTTTTTTCAATGCTGCAGTCCTTTTTAAAGTATATTTTATTGATTATGCTGTTACAGTTGTCTCATTCTTCCCTGTGCTCCCCTCTGAGCAGTATTCCTCTTCCCTCTAGCAATCCCAGCTCCCCTTAGTTCATATCCACGGTATATGTATATGTTCTTTGGCTTCACCCTTTCCTATACTATTCTTAACATCCCCCTGTCTATTTTGCACCTACCAATTATGGTTCTTAATCTCTGCACCAGTTCTCCATTTCACTCCCTTCCCCCTCCCAGCTAATAACCCTCCCAATGATCACCACACCTATTATTCTATTCTTCTTTTGGTTGTTTGATTAGTTTGTTTTTGCTTTTATTTTTTAGATTATGTTGTTGATAGTTGTGAGTTTGTTGTCATTTTAGTGTTCATAGTTTTGATCTTTTTCTTAAATAAATCCCTTTAACATTTCATATAATAATGGCTTAGTGATGGTGAATTCCTTTAGGTTTACTTTGTCTGGGAAGCACTTTATCTGCCCTTCCATTCTAAATGATAGCTTTGCTGGATAGAGTAATCTTGGTTGTAGGTCCTTGCTTTTCATCAATTTGACTACTTCTTGCCAGTTTCTTCTTGCCTGAAAAGTTTCATTTGAAAAATCAGCTGATGGTATTATTGGAACCTTTTTGTGGGTACCTCTCTTCTCTTGCTGCTTTTAAGATTCTCTCTTTATCTTTAACCTTTGGCACTTTAGTTATGATGTGTCTTAGTGTAGTCCTCTTTGGGTCTAGCTTGTTTGTTTGGACTTTCTGTGCTTCCCGGACTTGTTATGTCTTATTTCCTTCACCAAATTAGAAAAGTTTTCTTCCATTAGTTTTTCAAATAAGTTTTCAATTTCTTGTTCTTCCTTTTCTTCTTCTGGCATCCCTATGGTTCAGATGTTGGCATGTTTCAAGTTGTCCCAGAGCTTCCTAAGCCTCTCCTTATTTTTTCATTTGTTCATTTCTTTTCAATTCTTGTTTCCTCATTCTGTACTGGTTGACTGTTTATTTTTTCCTTATGTTTTAAATAGGTTATTTGAACCCTGGCTTCCTTCCATTCACCATTGGTTTGGTGTGGATTTTCCTTCATTTCATTCAGCATAGCCTTCGTTTCTTCCCTTTTGTGTTTGCTGTACTCAAATATGTCTGTCAAGCCTGTGAACATCATTGCCACCAATGTTTTGAACTCTGCATCTGTTAGGTTGGCTATCTTTTCATCACTTAGTTCTTGATCTATTTGCTTTTGGGGGACATACTTCTGGTTCCTCAACTTGACAAGCTCCTGTGTTTGTCTCTGTATTTTAGGTAGAGCTGTCACACCTGTTACATTGTAAGAGATATTCATCAGTTTCACCATATGTGGCGCTGTATGTGGGGGAGGGGTCAGAGAGGGAACAATGCCCCTTGCTCAGCACTCCCTCCTTTTTCAGGCACTTCACCTGCTTCCTATATGGGACTGGTACCCCTTTAGCTGTTGCTGTGATTGTGGTCCCCACGTGGGTGGGCTTGTAGATACTCTAGGACCATGGGAGCTCTCTAAACAAGCGAACTCTTTGAGAAACTAGCAGTTTCTTCTGCCACCCCAATCCCCACTGGTTTTCACAGTGAGAAGCAATGAGGCTTTATTTTCCCGGTGCTGAAACTGTGAGCTGCACCTCTGGTCTGGTGCTGAATTTGCTTCCCAGGTGTTCCTCCCTACTTTTGTAATGTGTGACTGTGCTTTCTGCTGGCTGGCCACAGCCACTGCCTTGCTACAGCCACTGTCCTGCTGCCACCACTGCCGCCACCACCACCACCACTGCCACACTGCATTTTCTCCACCCTCTCCTACCTGTCTAGATGAGTATTACTTCTTTATATCTTTGTGTGTTGGACTTCCATGCAGTTTGATTTTCTGGTAGTTCTAGTTGTTTTTAGTTTTGAAGTAGATACAGTCCTTCTTTTGGTTGCAGAAGGAGGTGAATTGTGTCTACCTGTGCCTCCATCTTGGCCAGAAGGCCTCAATGCTGCCATCTTTATTCATACACCATCTTCATATTCTTGTGTTTATTTCCTTTAAAATGACAAAAGTAAATTAGCACATAAATAAAATACTGTGGTATATACAAATGAAGCCCTGATAAGGTAGCTTATTTTGTAGATGTTTACCTCCAAATCTGAGAGCTTTTATCAAAACATTAAACAGAATTTTTGCATATTCCATCCTAAGCTAAAATGGAGTTAGAATAAATTGTTGAGCCAGATGCTCATACCTGAACTATTTTGTTATTCTTAAGGAGGCATGTTTGGATGGGCATTAACTCCTTAACTACTAAAGAAAACAAGTGATTGCATTGTATGTAATCACAGTGTGCAGTATGAAACTAATCACTTATCAGAGGAACATTATGCAAAGTATATTCCAGGCACTGTTGACATTTTGGCTGGATACTTCTTGGTTATGGCGTACTGTCCTGGGTACTGTAAGATGTTTAGAAGCATCCCTGGTCTTTACCCTCTATATACCAGTAGCATCCAATTCTCCAGCTGAGACAACCAAAGATGACTCTAGACATTGCAGTTTCATTTTTAAATTATAACCGAATTCTTTCTGCACTTAATAATGTGGCTCTTTAGGAATTAGAGCATCTGGAGGTAATAAGATTGGGTGTAAACTCCCCATTCTTCATTTATAAATGCACAAAAAAATGCATGGCATTGTTTTATTGAATGGAAGTAATATCAGACCTTATATTAATAATATTATTTTTGGCAGGACCTTCTACCAAAGCTCCTGTCTAAAAAAAGCAAAGTGCATGCTAAGTCATTTAAAAATTTTATCCTGTTCCCAACTCATCTTTTTCAGATTGAAATTGTGCACAGTTTAAAAATGTATATTTGTTGAATCTTCAGTGCAGTTTTTACATCTGAAGACATCACCTTTCTCAAAAGAAATGACTTGTTAAAATTATGTCATGAGTGAAAAACAGATGTTATCTTTTCCTCCTTACATTCCCCATGAAGTCTGATTAAGCAGCAGTCAACCATGCACTTAGCCATGTATAAGAAATTCACCAAACTTTGTGACTCTGGGTTATTTCATTCTTCTTGTTCAACTGAATTACCATTCTCTCCCAGTTATAATAATTGTGTTAATATTAATATCACTGCATAGTAATAAATTACAAGATTATGACAGAAACAGAAGTTATGTTTAGATAGCAGTGTTATCTAGATGTACTACAAATTAAATTATACCAAGAGTTAGGTTACTTTAAATAGTTCAATGCACTCAATCAGTATAACTTTATGAATGCAAATACTCAATATGGCAGAATACTCACATCATTAGAGGTGTACCTTGTACAGGACCCAGTACTTACAAGTTCCCAATAAACATTGTTGAATTAAGTTCTTTATGATAACTTTTGTACTAAAGTATAATATAGAGGATGTTTTTAAAGATTTTATTCATTAATTTTAGAGATAAGGGACGGGAAGGAGGAAGAAAGGAAGAGAAACATCCATGTATGGTTGCCTTTCACCTGCTTCCAGCTGGGTTCCTGGGTGGAGACCTGGCTTGCAACCTGGGTATGTGCCCTGACTGGAATTGAACCAGCAACACTTGGGTTTGCAGGCTGGCACCAATCCACTGAGCCACACCAGTCAGGGCCTTACAGGACTCTTTGAACTGAGAATTTTTTTTAATTGTTTGTTCTCACTTTGACTCTGGCCCTAGAGTTGTTTTATTAATCATTAACAGAAATTTTCTTAAAATTAGAATAGTAAGTGACCTGTCTCTATCTGCTACCTAATTCAGCTATACGGGAAGGTAAATCAATAACCCTAATATTTCTTCGGGTTCGTTCTAGTTCTATAATCAATTCTAATGTTATATGGCAAAATTACTTATTTTAGAGAGTGTATATTAAAATCACTATCAGGAAATGAAAATTCAGCTTATATCTTTAGACAAAATTTAAGGGAAGAAAACTGACTGTAAATTAAATGAAAAGTGATAAAATGTTTGGAATGTAAACATTTGCATTAAATATCATTTTTAAAGTGAAAGAGGAGTGCCAGATGTTCTAGGGAGTCATTATTTTCTGGTTCATCTTATTTTTCTTTGTTGTTACCAAAAATATGAAATAAATTAAAGCCCCTTCACATGTATGCAACTAAAATAGAAAAAGAGAGTAACTGACATGACTGCTAGATAAAGCAGCACCTAAAATAATTGCCATACACTATTTGAAGATTTATAATGAATTAGATTGCAAGAATGTGCTTGATAAAAGTGGCATCTGTTATTTAAAACAATGTAATTTATTTAGAAATGGGTATGGGTGCACTGCTTAGATTGACAGATTTTAAATTTTGAGGATAATTTTATCACTACACCCCCAAGCTCCAACATTTTATGTGCCGTTTGCTTTGGGATTTTCCTTGAATTAAAAATTGAACGATCTTATTGTGGTGCAGAGAGGATTTTATTACTTTCAGAGGTGACCTTCCACATTCTATTAGAACAAGAAAATAGCCTTTAATAACATCACTCAAAACCTATCTTGCCAAACTGACTTCACTTCATTCTAGCAACTTCAAATAATCTAGAAACTTTTTATTTGGTATTTCTCCTTCACTCTGCCCTTCACACCCAGAGTCAGTAATAGATGTATGTGTGTTACCATAGTTTGGTGGTCTTCTGTATTGTTTTGTTTGTTTGATTCTGCCACTTGGGGTTTGGTGCCCCTGGTCTTTAAGTTGAGAGTATCTTGAAAATATGAATTGAATACCTTATTTCTTAGTTACTTTGCAGAGCCTGAGTCAGATCTTGTACTTAATGGGCACCTGGTAATGTTATTAACTAGTTCTTTCTGATAAAATACCCCATGAGCCTTTTAGAGATTGTCTCACTTTAGAATGAAGTTTTAGCTACTTAATAAGAACAACAAACTGAATATTAATCAACTATGTTCAGCTTTCCTGTTGAAGATGTAATAGCATCAAAGGAGACAGGGGCTTTTATTAATGTTACTGTGTAACAAGTCATAATATTTTTATTTTAAAGTGATACCAATATATGTGTCCAACCTAATATTTTCAGCTCAGCCCAAGTAACTCCTATAAAGGCACATATCTTTTGTTTCTTCAATACAACTCCTAATCTCATGAACTTTCCCAGATAACATTCTTTTTTTTTTAATTTTTTAAATTTTATTGTTGTTGTATTACATCCATCCCCTTTTTCCTCCTTCTATCCCCCTTCCCACCCACCCACCAGATAACATTCTTAAAGGTAGAATATGATTTCACCTGCTTCAGGATGCCTTAATCTATATTTTTTCAACTAAATAAATCTATTTACATCTACCTACCTCCTACTCTTCATGAAACTACTTAAATACTGTTCTCTATAATTTTCATCTAAATATAAATAAGATCACATAAGTAGCACATACAAAAAATATACTAGTAATTGGCAGGTAGTTTCTGGAATGCTTTCTCCTCTAGGAAGGATTGTACAAGCAATAGGATATGAGGGATTTGGTAAAGTGTCATAGAAAATAGCCTTATATTAGAAAATGAAGGAAAAGTGTGCAAAGTTAAGCTAAAAAAGAGCAAAAAACCTTAATAATTCAGTGACTATTTTCAGTTGTGTGAAGAATAATGGCCAATGTTTTGTCTATGAATATAAGGAGAAAAGGACTTTTCTTTAAAAAGGAAATAAGATTTAGATGGAAAAATTAACTTTATGTAGGATGAAACTATAACCTAATTAAGGGTGTTCTGTGTCAGAATGATTTATTTGGAAGGACTGTAGATGGTTTCATTAGGAAGTCATAAGAATGAGAAAGACACATAAATGTCTGAAATAATCGGGATTAAATTACATTTTAAAGAGCCTCTTAGTTTAATGGTTTTTAATATTCCTTTCCACTTGTTATTTAATTTCTTCTTTAACTTCCATGATTTCCTCATATTTATCACCATCTCATGATTAAAACTTTTTATACCTTCATTGTGAAAGGAGACTTTAATGTTTGCTTATTTCAAAAGAACACTTATTTTTGTTGCCTTTCCTCTATTTTTCTTGTTTTATTGTTGTCACTCCAATTAATAAAAATCACTAGCTCAAAATAAAAAATAGTTCCAGAGTTGCACAAAAATTCCCCTAGCCAATATCAAGAGTCAGCATTCTAGAATATTTATAATGAAAAAGGGTACCTATCACTGAAATTTAGCCAAGATAATTTTGCTCTGAGTCTTTACAAGCATAAAGAATTGATGTTTTTTGCCCTGACTGGTGGCTCAGTGGATAGGCACTGGCCTGTGAACCCAAAGATTACTGGGTCAATTCCCAGTCAGGACACATAACCAGGTTGTAAGCCAGGTCTCCAGCCAGGTCCATAGCTGGAGGCAGGTAAAAGGCAACTGTACATGGATTCTTCTCTCCCTTTCTTCCTCCCTCCCTGCCCCTTTCTCTAAAAATAATGAATAAAATCTTAAAAAAAAAAAAAAAAGAAGAAGAAGAAGAAGAAGAAGAAGAATTGTGGATAGATGGGGAAGGGGACAGAGGGGAGCAAAAAAAGGGATGGATGTAATACAACAACAACTTAATTTAATTTTAAAATAAATTAAGAATAGAAAAAATAAAATAATTGATGTTTTGATTTCAAAATAAATTGAATTATATTGTATAAGTGGGATTTTCAGAGTGCAAAAAAAAATCTGGATTAAATGATTAAGTGTCATGTTCCAACTGTATGTGTGTTGTGAAGAATTTTAAATTCTCATGAATTTGACACAACAGTGACTTTTATTAAATTTGGAAAAGAGAATAGTTATCATAAGCTGAAACTTGTAGGAAATTAGCAGTCCTATAACTCAAAACAACATACTCCAGAGCAGAAGTGCTAGGAATTAAGTGGTCTTTTGCATCAAGCACTGTACTTTGGAAATTTAAAGAATCAAGTTAGGATAATGTTATCATCAGAGAAATATGTGGTGCTTGTAGAATCTTTAAAAAATATAACACTCACACCACCACCACCCTACACACACAAATTGTTTTAGAACTACAGAAAGGAAATTGAGGACATGAATTTCTATTTGTGTTTGCTACTCAGTTAAATCAAGAATACATTAGATCCTCATGGAGTGCACCAAGATGATTTGGTTTTGTTTCATTTTTTAAAAATTTTTATTGAATATGGTTGACATTGGTTAATAAAATTATATAGGCTTCAGATATACAATTCTACAGTCATCATCTGTACACTGTATTGTGTGTTCACTACCCCAAGTCAAGTCTCCTATATCCTCTTCTACCTCATTTACAATGAAAGTGTTTTTTGTTTGTTGGTTTGTTTGTTTAATATTTGCAATGTAAAATATCCCTGTACTACAGACTCTGAAAAGCTTCAGCTTTATGGAGAGTTCTTAAGCACCATGGACAGCTGCCAGTTTATTTCTGCAATTCTGTAGTTTAACACCACTTGGGAACCAGTTAAGAACAAATTTCAGGGCTCACATAGTTCACTAAGTTCACTGTAAAATTCCACCCTTGCATTGTCTCACAAGGCTGTCTCCAGTGAGTACTTTCACCTTCAAAGCGACCCTTCACACTTCATTGTTGAATCATTTGTGTACTATCTGGTTCAGGTCCTTTTGCAAAATATGGTAAATTATTGTAGATTCTCAGAAAGAGTCAAATTAATGTTCCAAAAACCCTAAATCATCTTCATTCAGTTTTGATTGGCACATACAGAGGTTTTTAAGATACAATGTAGCAAAGCAAGAATTGCTTATATTGGTTCATCACAATACTCATAACATAGCATCTACAGATTTATTGCAAACCAGCTTCACCAGTTTGTATTACCTTCCTGACCATGGTAAGAATTGTATGAACCATATCATAGAACTCCAAATAAATTTTTGGAGGGACTTTAGAGTTGTCTTGAATAAAGACTGAGACCCTGAAAAGATAATGTGGTTTGCCTTAAAGTCATACAATATTATATGCATGTTTTTGCTAAACATGGTTTCTAGGTGTAATCAATTCTATTATATGCACCAACATTAACCCAGAGAGCATAATCCAGAAATGAGGATGATAAAAAGAGACATAACATTCTGAGTCACTGGGGGGTTATATGAAGTTTGTTTAAATTTGAAGTGTAATTTGCTTTATCAGGGAACTTACTGATATTCTTATAACTACTTGAGATATGATCTTAATCAGAAATGAAATTTTCCACAGATCCCTATACTTCAACCCAGACTGGTTTCTGTCTCTTTGATCTGTTTCTTACCTGCTGGACTTTTTCTCTTCTGCCATTAGTGAGTGATTAGGTATAAATCCTCAAGCAACCCAGTTCCTCTCATGTGGCAGTCTCAGCTCTTACCCTGTACACTAAAAGACAGGGAACCAAGATGGTAAAGGCATCTTGAGAGCATTGAGCATCATCTGAGATGATTGCAGAGGACTCAGATAAAACAAAGATGATGTGAAATAGTATAGGTTAGATGTAAAACAGAGTAATAGTACTAAAGAAATTAGTACTGAATAATAAATCATCTACAAGTTTTTCAGATGTTAGCTGCACTTCCTCTCATACTAATTTCAAGACAGGAATGTTGTAATAGGTCTCCTGAGGGACAGTCAGACTCCTCTGACCTATAGCTTAATGCTGGTCTCCCAGGAAAAGAATGTTTTATAGCTCAATGCTGGTCTCCAAGGAAAAGAATGTCTTGTGACTATGAACACTAAGATAGCAAACTATGCCTCAGAAAACTCCTTCAGAGAATAAAGTCTTAGTAGTTACATGCCCAGAAGGGAAATGCTAGGAACTTTGGCATTTTAAATAATATATGAAGTGGAGGTGGAAAGGAGTTGGTGACACTCACTTTGCAGAAGACTTGATTGCTTTCTGCCAGTACTCCACTTGACAGCTTGTTGCAGGTAGGTTCCTCGTTCTCATACAGCTTGAAATATGTCAAGGAAAATGTGTCCCACTTTCCTCCAACCAGCTCAAAAATTTCAAAAGGCAAGACACTGGTATAGATTCAGAGAGTCATGAGGGAAATAAGTTGATACCACACTTTAAAGTTGCAGAAGTCAAAGAGGAATAAAAATAGGTCATCTTTTAATGAGGTAATCAAAAGGCATTTCCTCAGTGGGAATTGGTAATCCAAGTATCTGAACATGCATGAGGTTCATCTCAGTTCTTGGCATTCATTGCCTCTGACACAGTGACCATAAGCCTGCCTGGACGTAAAGGACACAGGTATCTATCTAAGTATAATCTAAGTATATCTAAGTATAATCTATCTAAGTATAATGATGCTGTCACAACATTATAATCCAGTTGTCATCATTTCTTCATTTATCTCAATCCAATTAGTTCTTAACACATGCACTTATTGTCTTTTTGTAACTATAATTTTGAGTAAAAAATTTATGTAGTTGAGTCATTGAAAAACTAATTCCTTGACTCTTTTAGAGAAAATCATTTATTTTGTTTTATTTTATTTTATTGTGTTATATTCATCTCATTTTCTCCCCTTCTCTCCTCTTCCCTACCCTCTCATTCCCCCCCACCCACCCACCCATAGTCAATCCCACTTGTTGTTCATGTCCATGGGTTATCCTTTTTTGAGAAAATCTTATCCAGTATAATCACTGCAAGAGGTTTCAAATTATATTAGTCATAGAAAGAGAAGGAAATCTGTAGAGAATAACTAAGAAAATAGTTTAAAGCCAGATTAAAACTTCAGAATCTCAAGCATTATATTGGACCCAGATCAAGTGAACTGGCATTGTATGACTATACTGATCACTAGTTTAACTTTTAAATTTAGATGACTTTGTATAGACTTTAATTTTTCTAGAACCCTAAAAGAAATTAGACAGCCTTTTTGTTGTTGTTGTTGTTAGTATTTTTACTGACCTCTGAGTCAAATAATTTGGCATCATCTTTTTATTGATAAATACATTTCATCCTCATTCTTTGGAAATTAGGAATGCATATATATTTCATGTGCCAATTCTTAATTAATCAACATATTAAATTGCCCTAATCATTTCCTCCTAGAGGAAACTAGAGTATACTGGGTTATTTTTTAAGCACCTTTTTCCCATGGAACCTAGTGCGGTCTCTTTCTAATCTAACATTCCTATTTTCTTTTCTGAAAACTTGAGAACCAGTGAGTCAGCACAGTATGTTACAGGGAAATATACTGCAAAGCTTAGAGACTTTTGGCCCATTTTCCATAATGCTATTCATTAGCTCTCACCTTCTGATTCTGCCACTATATTTTGTCAAGTGATGTGACTATACTTGGTGTCTCAGAAGAAGCTCTCACAGTTGTTAGCATAGTGAATTGCATTAGTTCATCCATTATCCAGAACTCAGATGTAAGATTACAAACAACTTCAAGCATCTGGAATGCCAGCAAACCAGATTTTATGGGAGAGAGAAGTGTTAAGAACATATAAATATGTGTATTAAAGGATTTTTGGTCTGGACTTTGATAGATAAAAATAACAATAGTAGCTAGGGGTTCTAATCCTGAAACACTGAGACCATTTTTGCTTATCTTTATGCTGAGTTTCAGTTTCAGAGAACAACTCCTGTTCATAAGGATGGTCATAGGCCATCAAAACACACACACACACACACACACATGTTCAGTGTAACACACATTCTGTTGTAAAAGAGAGGCAAGAATTCTGTGTTTTGAAAGGTTTTAGTCATGAAAATTTGAAAAATGTGAAAATAAAATTAATATTTTAAAGTTCTACTTTATGTATTCACAAGTTATTCCTTAAAGATTTTTGGAAGTAGGGGTTTTGTAGCTCATCATTTAACAGGTGGCTAGATTCAGGTTTTATAATGTGCTCTAACCATTCAGAGAGATCTTTCCAAGTCAGAAGGTATCTTTACCTCCTCTACAGAATATCCAGTTTTCTTGGCACTTGTAATTCCTCTTAAATACTAGCAGTTCTTTCCCCAAAAAGTTAGCATCTTAGAAATTATTCTACTTTGTCTTAAGGGATTAGGGAAGAATACAACAAATATTCAAGGTGAAAAAAAAAAACAAACATTTAATCATGTAGCCAAGTAAGGACTTCAGTACATAAATAAATGTACTAGGACTGGAGTCAAGGTAATATGAAATTGATAGGCCTACACAGTAATGCTAATAAAAAGCCTCTTATAGAGACATATTTGGTTTGTGGAGGACAAATGCAGGTAATTTTTCAAGTGCTTTTCTAATATTAGAATGTTTTTTGTTCAGTAGCAAGAAGATATCACTGTTTATAATGGTTGAGAACATTGTTTTTTGATGATATGAAACAACTGTAATTTTAGGTCTCAAAAGTGCATACTCTTCATAAATGTGGCTGACAAGTGCATTTCAAATGTTTTATTTCTGCATTCAAAGTCTTTTAAAGATGGTGATTAAGGGTGTGCCCATTATTAGAAAATGTCTTTAAAAGTTGCCACTGTTATGTATAACAACCAATATAAATTTTAATTGCTAAATATGATTGGTGACATGTTTCCATCACCCCTCAATGAGAATGTTTTACCTCTTCCAGTGGGTATCTCCTTTCTTCCTTTATTTCTTCAGCAAATATTTATAAACCATCTACCAATTGTCTAGATACTAAGTGCCAGGATTACAACAATGAACAAAACAGGTAAATACAGAAAAGAAACAAAGAACTAACATATAATATTAACCAGTGGTAAATACTATGAGGAAAAAAATAAGCAGGGAAAAGGAGCAGATAAAGACAGGTATCTGTTTTAGCCTGGCTTTTAAAAAAATTCCCTAGAGATGACTTTTGAGTACAGACCTAAATTAAGTAAGGGACTGACTGAATCACACTAATATCTAGGGCAATAATTCTTAATTGGAGAGTGATTTTTACATCTCAAGGGACTTTTGACATTTGAAGACCCTTTTGGTTGTTACAACGTGGTCAGTGTGGTAGTTGGGTGTGGGGATGGGGAGGTTGCTGCTTACATCTAGAGGGTAGAGGCCAGAGATGCTTCTAAACATCCTACAATGCACAGGGCAACCCCCACAACAAAAAAATTAGACAGCCCCCAGTGTTAACAACACTGAGGTTAAAGAACCCTGATCTAAGGAAACAATTTCAAGCCAAAAAAGAACTAAAAACACAACAAGCTCTGAGAGGGGAACTTATGTGGCACATTTGAGGAAGACCTTGTGACAGAGCAAAGTGACAGGAATACTTAACTAGGAAAAGAACTTAAAGAGTAGCTTAGGGCCAGATCCTGTGGGATAGGTCCTCTACTTCTCCATTCTTCACCCCTTCCTCCCACTCTATTAAGCTCCTATTCCACAACTCTCCTAGGAGAGCTAGCTGGATTTCCAGCAGATGTCCAGGAAAGCTGACTCTTGGTTTGTGTGGGAGAAAAGGATTTCACCTACTTATTTACCTAAAGAGTAAGTTCTCTACACCCATCTTGTCCAGTGATGGGGGATCTTAGAATTGGCTCTCCAAAGATGAAAAGATCACGTCACTGAAGTTCTAGAGCAGAGCTCTTCTAAATGGTAGTCACTAGTCTCATGTAGCTGTTTGCATTTAAATTAACGGAAATGAAATAAATTCAAAACTTCAGTTCTTCAGATGTACTAGCCACATTTCAAGTGCTCAGTAGCCACATGACTGCCATTTTAGACAGCTCAGATATGGAGCACTGTCATCATTGTTTTATTTGGAAATACTGTTGTCAAAAAATAATTATATAAGGAATCTTAGAATTGAGCAGGTATTTTCTTTTGTGAGAGATAAGGAAACTATAAGCAAGATCCCCTGACATACCCAAGGTAACTATATCAGTTTTTGCCCCATTAAAAAAACAAAAAAGAACAAGGCCCTGGCTGGTGGCTCAGTGGATTGGCATCAGCCTGTAAACCCAAAGGTTACTGGTTTGATTCCCATCCAGGGCACATAACCAGGTTGCAAGTCAAGTCTCCAGCCAGGTCTGTAGCTGGAGGCAGGTGAAAGGCAACCATACATTGATGTTTCTCTCCCTCTCTGCCTCTCTCCCTTCCCCTCTCTCTAACAATAATAAATAAAATCTTTAAAAAAATAAAAAAAACATAGTAGCTCAAAACATATAAGACTCATAGTAGCTGAAAACGTATAAGTGGGTTATCAGACTGAACTCAGCATGACAGTGCTTCTGGTTTCAGCTGGGTTAACACATGTGACTGCTGGGTCAACTGAGGAGTTAGTTGGGAGTGGTTGACCTAGGATAGCCTCACCTATGACAACTCTTTCTCTGTTCTATGTCTGTCATCTCTAGAAGACTCCTCAGGGCTAGTTCACATGGTGGTGCTATTAGGGATCACAAGAACAAGCGCCAAAGCCCGGGTATGAGACACCCACTTCATTTCTAATTCAGTGCATTGGTGAAAGAAAATCATACCACAAATCTAGATTCAAAGGGTAAAAAAATTGACTCTTGCTGAGAGGAGCTGCAAAGACTTGTGATCACTTTTTAAATTTACCACCATCCTATAGCTAATAAATTGAAAGTTGAACCTTAACTCTGGTATGTCTAGTAGTGTTACTCTAAATTTCTCAGAGTTTTTTCTGTCCTCTTCCTCTAATGCCTCTGAGTCCTGTTCCATTAAAAGTTGTGTGTTTTGATTTCCAAGCCACTTAGAAATTTTAGAAAACAAAAACCTTGGATTCTAACAAATGGTCTATCCTTAGTACTCAACTTACTCTCTCATATTATCCTACCCAGGAAAATGACAGATACATTTAAATAAACAATTCAAGATCAAACTTTATTTTACAAAATATATAGGAAAAACTTTTATAACATATTTCAAAAATTTGATGCAGATGATAAGCCCCCCAAAATGATAATCTTAAACACAAACTTAGTTTTGGAAATGAAGACATATGAGGGAAATCAGGCTAAGAAGCTGCAGCACAAGGAAGTCTCAGAGTAGGGACAGAATATGAATTTAGGATCAGCAGTTCTACAGTAGGTAGGAGAAGACGGTAAAGGACATTGACATAGGTCTTAAGTAAACAACATAGGTGTTAAGTATACTCATTCAATATGGCTTCTGTCAATGCTTTCTTGTGCTATTAATCTCTTTGAAATTATACTCAAAAATCTGCTATGAAAATTTGAACAGCCTTTCTTAAAAATAGATTGGCAGAATGCATTAAACAACTTAAAGTGTTACAATTTTCTTGAATTTCCATTTCAAGGAGTTTATCTAAACAAATGTTCAGATATACAGTCAACAAGGAATGTTCGTGAATATTAATTGCAATGATGGTCATTAATGTAAAAAATTAGTAACAATCTAATTGAGCAGCCGTAAAGCAATCAGTAAATCAATTATGCTAATCATTAAAAATAAAGGATTTTTTTCCTCCCAGTGGTTTTTTAATTATATGTTATTGATTATGCTGTTACAGTTGTCCCAATTTTTCCTCCTTTACTCCCTCCACCCAGCACCTCCCACTCCCTCAGGAAATCCCCACACCATTGTTCATGTCCATGGGTCATGTGTATAAATTCTTTGGCTACTTCATTTCCTACACTGTACTTTACATCCCCATGGTTATTCTCTAACTACCTATTTGTACTTCTTAATCCCCTCACCTCCTCACCCATTCCCCCACATCCCCCTTCCATCTGGCAACCATCAAAACACTCTCCATACCCATGATTCTGTCTTTGATTTTCTTGTTTGTTTTTTTAGATTCAATTTTTGAAAGATATGTATTTTTGTCATTTTATTGTCCATAGCTTTGATTATCTTTTTCTTAAATAAGTCCATTTAGCATTTCATATAATCATAGTTTGGTGATGATAAACTCCTTTAGTTTTTTCTTGTCTGGGAAGCACTGTATCTGCCCTTTGATTCTAAATGATATATTTTCTGGGTAGAGCAATCTTGGCCGTAGGTCCCTTCTTTTCATGACTTTGAATATTTTTGCCAATCCCTTTTAGCCTATAAAGTTTCCCTTGAGAAACCAGCTGACAGTCTTACGGGACCTCCCCTGTAGGCAACCAACTGCTTTTTTCTTGCTGCTTTTAAGATGCTATCTTTATCTTTATCCTTTGTAATTTTAATTATGATGTGTCTTGGTGTGGGCCTCTTTTCATCCATCTTGTTTGGGACTCTTTGTGCTTCCTGGACTTGCATGTCTATTTCCTTCACTAATTAGGGAAGTTTTCTTTCATTATTTTTCAAGTAGATTTCCTATTTCTTACTTTTTCTCTTCTGCTTCTGGTACCCCTATGATGTTAATGTTGGAATGCTTGAGGTTGTCCCAGAGGCTGCTTACACTATTCTCATTTGGGAGGATTCTTTTTTTTTTTTCTTATTATTGTTCTGGTTGCTTTGTTTTTTGCTTCATTATGTTCCAAATCATTGGTTTGATTCTCAGCTTTATCTACTCTACTGTTATTTCCTTATAAATTGTTCTTTATTTCAATTAGTGTATTCTTTGTTTCTGACCAGTCTGTTTTATGCTGTTGAGGTTCTCTTTAAGTTCCTTGAGCATCCTTATAATTAGTGTTTTGAATTCTGCCTCTGGTAGATTGCTTATCTCCATTTTGTTTATTTCTTTCTCTGGAGTTTTTATCTCTTCTTTCATTTGGACCATCTTTATTTGCCTCCTCATTTTGGCAGCCTTCCTGTGTTTGTTTCTATGTATTATTAGGGAGAGCTGCTACTCTGTGTCTTGGTAGCATGGCCTAATGTAATAGGTATCTTGTAGGCTCCAGTGGCACAACCTCCCCTATCACTCAAGCTGGGTACTTGAGGTATATAGTTCATGTGGCCTGCATATACCCTCCTCTTGTAGTTGAGCCTTGGTTGCTGTTGGCAGGTCAATGGGAGGGATTGAGCCAGGCCAGTCAGCTACAAGATTAGCTGTGACCAGTGACCACCAACCTTCACCCTCTATAGAGGATCAGCTATGCAGGGGCAGAGTATTGTTGCTACAATATGGTCTGTAGCTATCTACAGAATGTACAGGCCTCAGGGTTTCCTGGTGGTGCAAGCAAAGGTCAGCCCCCACTGTGTTTTGCCCAGGACTGCCCTGCCTGAGCTATAAATCAATCTGAGATGGCTGCTATTTTTGCTGGGTTTGGATATGCCCAGGTGAAGCCAAGCTGTGAATCTACGCTTGCTGCTACAAGTGTGTGCCTAAAGCCACTTAGCAAGAAGTGTTGGGGCTGAGAGCTTGCTGAGGCAGCGGTTCCTTGTTTGGGAAGGTTTAGGAAATTGGGAATCAGGAGCCAAGAGCAGCCATTCATATGGAAATGCCACTGTTAACTGCTGGTAGTTGGGTGGGACAGAGCCTCAGGGGATCTCTACTGTGGGGAAAACAGTGTTCACCAGGTTGATGGAGTTTCAGATATGGTACCTGCCTGCCAGCTCTGTGGCCATATGAAGAGAGAGTTCAGAAAAGGCACAGTGGCCTCTACCTGCCTTTCTGTCTGGGAGAATGCTATCCCCAGCCCTTGTCTTAATACCAGATGCTTCAAGTCTTCCCTTTATGCCACTGGTGCCTTTTTAGCTGCTACCCAGTGCTGGAGTAAAGAGGGAGTGAGTCTGAGTACCTTTGTGTGTGGGCTCTTTAAGAGAAACTGCTTGGGACACCAAAAGTTTTCCACTGACTCAATCCCTGCTGGTTTTCGCAATCAGAAATTATGGGTATTTATTGTCCTGGCATTGGAACCCTGGACTGAGTAGTTTAGTATAGGGCTGGGACTCCTCACTCCCAAGACATTCCTCTCAAAATTTTATCCACCACATGTGGATGAGGGACCAGCTCATTCTTTGTCTCCATCCCTCCTACCAGTATGGATGGATGTGGTTTATTTAATTCCATAGTTGTCAGACTTCCATTCAACTAGGTTTCTGATGGTTCTGAGTGATGGTTGTTCTATAATTTAGTTGTAATTTTGATGTAGTTGTGCAAGCCATGTTTACCTATGCCACCATCTTCTCACATCTCAAAAAAATAAAGTTTTTTTATAAACAGCAAAATCTTTAAGCTACAAGATTAATGGAATAGAATGATCAAATCTGTGTGCATATATTTTAAGTCTAATTTTAAATAACTGTTTTATATTTTATACAATGAAACATGAATTACTTTTACAGTCAGAAATAATGGTTTTAAACTTTGTTTTATATATTATAAAATATTTGAAAACCATTCACCTTTGAGGAAGGTTAAATTCAAATGCTATTACTTTTAGATAAAGGGCCAAAAATCTGCATAGGTATAAATAGGTCCAAAGTAATTCATGAATTTATCTAAATCCTGCCCAGTGCAACTTTTAAAGATGGTAAGTTGATGAGATGTTTTATTTACTGAATAGAGTTCTATTCAACTTTTTAAAAGCAGAAGCCCTGGCTGGTGGCACAGTGGATAAGGCACTGGCCTGCAAATCCAAAGGTCTCTGATTTGATTCCCAGCCAGGGCACATAACCAGGTAGCAAGCCAGGTCTCCAGACCATTCTGTAGCTGGAGGCAGGTGAAAGGCAACCATACATTGATGTCTCCCTCTCTACCTCTCTCCCTCTCTGCCTCTTTCCCTCTCTCCCTTCTACTCTCTCTAAAAATAATAAATAAAATCTTTAAAATAAAATAAAAGCAGAGGAAATCTTGAATCATCCTTCCTTAGAAACTTCAGAGACAGATCTCAGTTTTTAAAGGGGGTTTTATATATTTTGGT
Organism: Noctilio leporinus; assembly: GCA_004026585.1. NCBI lineage: Eukaryota > Metazoa > Chordata > Mammalia > Chiroptera > Noctilionidae > Noctilio > Noctilio leporinus. The sequence goes on along the minus strand of PVIW01004632.1, from coordinate 74,149 downwards.
CATAAGTATTCTTAGTTTTCTTAGATTTACCCTGTATTTTTACATTCAGATTTTTATTTTTATTGTAACTCTCTTTTTTAAAAAACTATATGGTTTTAAAAATTCAAACCATACAAAAATGGTCATGGTAAAAAGTAAGTCTCTCTATCCCTGATCCTCAGTACCCCAATGTCCCTTCCCATGAGGCCACTGTTAGATGTAGTCTTCCATCAATAGTCTATGACATGACTGTACAAGTATTTTTATATGCATAGACTCCCACCCCTTTTTTTCCATAAATGAGACCATATAATAAACTCTGTTCTCCACCTTTTTTTCCCTACTTTAACCAGGAGATGATTTCATATTAGCACTTAGAGATCACTCAGTCTTCCCAAGAACAATATGGAATCCTGGTCTTCAGTCTCGAGCTTTAACAGCTCTCAGTCTCCTGAATGGTTTTCTCAGTTGCTCTTATCCTAACCTTCTTCAGGCTCTTCATGCTAAAACATTTCATGATTTCTTAGAAGAAAAGATTGCCTGGTGTCATTCAGGGGCACAATAAAGATTCCTTTACTGTCACCTGAGCTCTTCAGGTAGGCAGGTGACAGCCAGGTGTATGCTTAATTGGCAGCCCATTTTCCTCAATTATTTAAAGGATCAGTCCATAGAGGATCCTAAAGTCCTTTCAGGGATGGAATTTGACTTTGGAGCTCCAGGTTCTGATTCCAGTTGGCATCTTTTCTCCTCACTGTGTAATTTTCCACTTGCCCACACTGCAGCTTCTGTTTTGCTTTTCTGCCCACACATGAGAAATCTTGTTCTAAGCTCTCAGGATTATTCAGTGACGCTGTTTTCTAACTTTAAAAACAAGTTTAAAGAACAAAATATCTTCAGAATCACAGATATAAATTTCACTCTATCTTATGTCTTTGGTTTCTTTAGTTAGATGCCATTTTTTAAATCCTAGGCATCATTCTTATACTGTACAGGCAACAGCTGATTTAAAAGGATGAAAACTCAGATATGAATTGGACTCCTCACTCAGGAGTTTGCCATTACTCATAAATTTGTTGAGATGATATCTTGGTAGTGGAGGCCTTTACAATCTCCTTTAAGTGCTTAAGGCAGTAGATCTCAAATTTTGTGTTCTCAGATTGCCTTTGCACTCTTAGAAACTATTGAGCTATTCTTATGTGGGCTATATTTTTCTATGTGTACTTTATTTTAAATTAAAAGTGAGTAAAAATTAAAACCAAGGAAAATGTATGTACATATAACATTAGCCATCAGAGCAATTGCATCATTACAAACATGTAGCCGCTGGAAAAATGCCACTGTATACTTTGAGGGAATGAGAGTAGAAAAGATTAATAATGTCTTAGTATTATTATGATAATAATTTTGACCTCACAGACCCCTCCATGGAAATGCAGTGACCCTCAAGACTCCTTAGGCTACACTTTGAGAACTCCTAGCCTATTGTATAAATTCAAAACAATTGCTTCTGAAAGAGGGCCAAGTATTTCATGTCCAGAAAAGATTTTTTCCACTGCCATTAAGTGAATTGTCCTATGGCCTGAAGTGACCTTAGGTCTCCATAAAGGAAATGAACATTTATCAAGTATATTCTCACCACCTCTTCCATCATCCCCCACTCTCAGTTAATCACCAATGGGTCATCCCCTTCCACTGATGTTGGCCTCTTACAGACCAGGATCATCTCTTACCTGCATTAATGCAGCAGCCTCCCCGCTGAGTTCCAGTCCTCTGCTTGCCTCTGAGCCTTCCTCCACAATGTGGCCAGATCATTCTTCCTAAACCCCAAATAGACCACATCTGAGTCTGACAATTCACATTGCCCTTTAGATAAGTTAGACTTCCTCTACATGGCTTTCAGGGCTCATTCATGACTGGGCTCTGCTAACCCCTCCAGTGTCACTTCTGTTCTTTCTATCACACCCACCCTCGATCCCAAATTCATATCCCAGCTATTTTAGTTTGCCAATCACCTAAATATGCATGCTATTTAAATGTGGCATTCCCACTGTCTGAAATCTTATTATACTGATTAAATCCCTGTGGGTTGTTTTCTTCCAATTCAGCCTTTTGGTTCATGTTTATTTTTTTAAGTATTTTTTTCTTTTTTAAGATTTTATTTATTATTTTTAGAGAGAGGAGAAGGGGGAGAGGCAGAGAGAGAGAGAGAGAGAGAGAGAGAGAGAGAGGGAAAGAGAGAGAGACATCAATGTATGGTTGCCTTTCACCTGCCTCCAGCCACAGACCTGGCTGGAGACCTAGCTTGCAACCTGGTTTGTGCGCTGGCTGGGGAATTGAACCAGAGACCTTTGGGTTTACAGGCCAGCAGCACCTTATCCACTGTGCCACCAACTGGGGCTTCATGTTTATTTTTTTCCAGAAAGAGCTCAGTGAAAGCATAAAAGGAATTAAAATTGTTTTTTATTGCTTTTGTATTTTAAAGTAATGTTCATAGAGAATACAGAAAAGCAAACACAGAAGAAAGTTTAAATATTTTAATTCCACACTGTTGGGATTTTGGTATATGTTATCTGTCCATCTTCTACTTTGCTGTCTTTCTTTTTCTGTATATTTCCTCTCTCATTCTCTCATATATATGAATTTATACATATTTTTGAAATTTTACTAGTATAGTATCATATAGAACTAATTCTTGTGAAATCAGCCTATTTAATTGCCATTTAATTGCGAATATCTTTCCATGCCACTAATGATCTACTTTGGTGCTTCTCCAGCTTTAATGCACTGTGACACCAGGGAACTTACAAGAAATGCAGAATTGCAGACCTGGCTTGAGACCTATTGAATCAGAAGCCACATCGTATTAAACTGATAAGAACAGATACTACACATACGACCTCACTTATAACTGGAACCTAATGAACAAAATAAACTAACAAGAAAAATAGAACCAGAGACATGGAAACATGGAACAGACTGACAACTGTAGGAGGAGGAAAGGGAGGCAGGGAATGAAGGAAGGGGAAGGGGACCAGTCAAAGAACATGTACAAATGCTGCATGGACAGGACAACAGAGAGGGTATTGCCTGTGGGAGAGGGGGTTGGTCCAGCTGGATGGGAGGCAAAAGTGGAAAAATTGGGGATAATTGTAATATGATAAATAATTTTTTAAGAGGGAAAAAATTCATTTTAACAAGTCTCAGGTGAAAGTGATGCTGTTGTTCTGAGGACCACGTTTCAGTAGCTGAGGCTGACAGCATGCTTTCAGAAGACTGCTGTGTCCCCAGTGCCAATGCATCATTTGTGGAACTAAGCCCCTGTTGCCAAACATCACTATTATTCCCAATTTCCCTGTAAGTGTGAGGTACATCTGAATAAATATTAGCACATGTGCATCACTATGTCTTTGTGGGGTGGGGGGAGGGGGTAATAACCTGTAAGTAGTAAAGATCATACATCTTTTTTAAGGGAAATAATTTACTTTTAAAGAGTCCAAAATAGTAATTAAGTCCATGTCAAAAAACAAGACTAAAATGTACCAGTGGCACTTCCTGTCGTGTCTTTCCCCTATCTGCGGTTCACCAAGGTTTCTTTAATATTTTTGGTAATTGTGATCACAGTGTTGTTGTTTGAAATGCCTCCCCTCTGTCTTCTATTCAATTCAACTAATTTTATCCACCTTAACATGTAGTTTCAATCTTACTTCAAAAGTCTTTCCTACCATCCAACTTACAGTGAGTTTATTTGATGAGTACTTTTATCATTATTACCCCGGTCAAATATCTCAAAGCATACATATCTACTTTCTCTTGATGCCACTTAAATGTGTCACTTGGCATCTGTGTTCTCTATGGTGAACCGCTTGAGGGATTGGATCTTCAGTGCATTTCATTTGTGGGCTCAACAACACCTCTCACAGAAAGTTACATCAGAAAGGATTTTAGTGCTGTAGAATGAACACACAATTTGGAATGAGAAGGCCTGTGTTGGGGCCCAGCTCTGTCATTTACCGTCTGTGTAAATCAGAGAGCAAGACATGTAACCTCTTTGAGCTCTAGGTTTTGGTTGTTTTTTTGTTTTGTTTTGTTTTTTAAAGATTTTATTTATTTATTTTTAGAAAGAGGGGAAGGGAGGGAGAAAGAGAGGGATGGAAACATCAGTGTGTGGTTGCCTCTGTCATGTCCCCAACTAGGGACCTGACCTGCAACCCAGGACCCTGACTGGGAATCAAACCAACTTTGGTTTGCTGGTGGGTACCCAATCCACTGAGCCATATCAACCAGGTCAGAGCCCTATTTTTGCCATCTGTAAAATGGGAATATCTGTGGTCTTACCTACCAAATCACTTAACAGTGTTGTTGTGGAAATTAAGATTATAAACCATTATTCTATTTCCAAAAATCTAAGTAATTCAGTATAAAGCCTCCATTTGGAGCTTATTTGTCCCTACAAAGTTCATCTCATACATGCAGTTCACATTCTTTCATTTCCTCTACCCTTCTCACTAAAGAGCATTTCTAAAGCTCAAGGACATTTACCAAACAGCAGCATCTAACTGAAATTAAACAGTGTTGTTTTTGTTTTCATTGCATTTATTTTTATTCATGTCAAACAATCAATAATGGTTCTGTAGTTATAGGACTAATATGAAGTTCACTTTTTAAATAATATTTAAATTTAAGAAAAAGGCAAGTTAATTTAAAGCCAAATAAGTGGTTAGTAAATAATGGAGCATAACTTATGAAAATAAGATAAAAATATCATACTGCTGTTGTAAAAATGACTGAAGGTTGAGGAACTTCTAATGATAGAAAACCACCTTCCAACTATAAAGCTATACATGGATATCAATTGTTATTCTAGCTATTGTTATATAAACCACTAGAAGATCAGTTCTGTGGTTTGTTCTCCAACAAGGCCTTAGATGTAATAGATTCTCAAGAAACATTACACAACTATGATTTGAAACTGACCAAAAAGGCAAAGTTCTGTTATTTTGGACAAATAACTATCCATTGTTTCATCTTACCTTCACATCCAAAGAACAGAGAGAACAGAGTTTGTTTCTGATAAAGAAGTTAGATGTAAATATAGTAAGGAAATTGACCAAAGTAACTTGGGCGACTCAACATGCACAAGTTACAATTGGGATCAAGTAAAGAGTATGTTACTTAGCAACAAGACCCTTCTGCTTATTATCAAAAACAATATTTGAGGAACACCTATTGTATAGAGGATACTTTGCTTAGAAACACTTGACAAAATCCTGTGTTCATGAAAAAAAAATGTTTACTTTGCTCTGAATTAACATATTTAGTACTACTGTATTAGAATTCACAAGTTTATGTAGAATTTTTTAGTTAACTGCTATGACAGCACTTGAAGAGGGGGCAAGTCTTTAATTCTACCTCTAGATAAAGAAATGAAATCAGTCAGAGATTAGTGATTAGACTAAAATCATATGGTTATTTACAGCCAGAATAAAAAATTAAAAAAAAAAAAAAAAAAAAAAGATTCTAACTCTGTAGACCTCTTGTAATTTCATCATTGATACCCGTCCAAGGCAGGCTTCTGGGGCACTCCATCTTCTTGCTCATCTGAGGAATTAAATGGTTTGACTGAATGATCCTAGATTTGTACAATAGTGGGATTAAATTAAACTAGATAGGATTAAGATGAGGCCTGATGTGTTTGGTTTCAAGAGAGTGGAGAGGGATGAGTACTTGAAGGATGTTAACCAATTCATTTTTTTAGGCATTTCAATTTTTGATGAAGAGAATACTTAGTAATCACACACAAATCATAACATATTTGGTTTCTGTTAACTATGACTTTTACAATTGCTTATGGACTAAAAGCCTGATAAAATATGAGTGAAATAGTCTTTTACAGTGCGTTGTTGTTGTTTTTTCTCTGTTTGCATCTCTTCCCTACTACACTCAATACACTTTCTATTCTTTGTATCTGAAGATGTTGAACACTATAAAACATTCTTCTTTAACTAACATTTCTGCTTTGTTGTCCTAATGGCACTTCAACTAAAATAGAACTTAGGTGAGTTTATTCCTCAGAATTCTGGGAGATGGTATAAAACATATATGTGGTATTCTGATAAATAATGGCTCCCCAAAAATATCCATATCCTAATACAAAGAACCTGTGAATGTGTTACCTTATATGGTGAGAGGGACTTTGCAGATATGACTAAATTAAAGGATCTTGAGATGGGAAAATATCCTGGATTATCCAGGGGAGCAAAGTAATCTCAAGAAGGAGGCAGCAAGGTCAGAGTCAGAGAGAGATTTGAAGGTGCTAGCTTGAAGATGGAAGGGAAGGAGCCAGGAGCCAAGGACTGCAAGCAGCATCTAGGAGATGGAAAGGAAATGGATTTTTTCCTAGAGTCCCGAATAGGAACATAGCCTGATGACACCTTGTTAGCCCCATAAGACCCATTTTGGAGTCCTGACTTCAGAACTGTTAGACCAATTTGTTTTGTTGCTTTAAGTCTTTAAGATTTTTATATACAGCAGCCATAGGAAATGAGTGGTGTAGCACACAGCCTAGTTCTTTCACCAAAAGGAACAAGTGAGCTGGACTGTTTCTGTACGACCTCTGTGAGTCCTTGGCTGAGGGTTGCTGGGTGTGGGGGTGTTAGTTCTTCAGCTGCCAGGTAAAGGGAGGTAGATACTAGCACTCAAAAGTCAGCCAGAGCGCACTGAAGTGCTAAAACTCCAGGGGAGTGGATGGGGCACCAACAGAATCTGCTACAATATACCCTTCATCTGCTCTTCCTATCTAATCTGCCTCCACAATCATCCCCCTAAGGATCAACCTTTCCATTCAGCTTCCCAGCACCTTACAGAACAATCTTCCCAGAACACAGAGGGCCTTAAGTAGGTTGCTGTCTTTCTCAGACATCTTTAATGTGTCCATAAGGAAAGACCTTTTACTAAAGGAAGCTCTGAGGTCAAGTAATGAAACATAAGACTAGATCCCCTGACATTTGAATCTTGATCCTTGAATTTTTAATTTTAGGCTTGCAGAAGGGATAGCGGATATGCTTGGTATCTATTTGTGTACAGAGTTCCAGGCTTGGTATATGAACCTTTGGAGCCTTGAAATGTATAGATCCCTTAGGTCTGCATTCCCTAGAATAGCAATAACACACAAGGAAGTGAGAAAATTGATTTGAAAATAGAGAAGTTTAATTAAAGAAAACATTTAAGATGTGGGGTTGTCAATTGACACTAGTAAAACCAAGTGTGAGAAACGCTGAGTTCTGCACATTTATGGAATGTCACACAGATATTTAGATAAGCCCAGGATCTAAGGAGACCTAATACCTGAAATAACTTCAATGCATGAAAGTAAGGATGTTCATCATTCCTGCAGAGCTTTTGCATGGCAGACTTCGGGCGCAGAGGACTCCCTTAAAATTTGCCCATAGTCCTCACATTGATTTCCCCAAGCTGTGCTATTTTGGGGCTATCCATTGGTCCAAACCATAAATGGAACTGAAAAAAGGAGAACCGAAAAAGATCGTTTATACATTTTAAACATATCAAAAATAAATAGGTTTTCAAATGAGAACAGAACGTGCTGATGCTGGAGTTTTTAATCCTTGTTTCATAAGTGTGGGTGGTGAAAGGTGGAGCCTAAAAAAGGAAGGAAACTAATTTTTACTGAATGTTCCACAAGGTGTTTGGTCACACTAATGCTCTGAAGATGTTCATACCTGCACTTTACAAGTGCTGTGACTAAGGTTCAAAGAGGTAACATAATCTGGCTACTATCATAAAACTTAAGTGTTCATTTGGCATTTCGCCCTCAATCTGATTCTAGTATTGGTAATCTATTTTCTCTATTTCTCATGTAAGACATAACTTGCATTTATATAGTACTTTTCAAAGCATTTTTCTTAGGTTGTCTTTGAACTTCATCTGTGAAACAAATATCTGTTGCCACACCTTAAGGATAAAATTACAAAGGCTCAGAGCTATTTATTCCAAAGAGATTCAGCCAGTAAGCAGTGATACAGGTCTGGATCATGAGGCTCTGGTCTCATGGCCTAAGTCCATTGTTGTGTATAGACCAGAAGGGGTAGAGTCATGGTGTCCTGAAACCAATTGGTAGCAGATAGTTCATTTTAGGGAATTAATCTGCTCAGAAAAATTAAGACTTACTGTGTTTTCTTTCTTTTTTTTAAAAAAAAAAAAAAAAAGATTTTATTTATTATTTTCAGAGGGAGGGGAAAGGAAGAAGTCAGAGAGGGAGAGAAATATCAATGTATGGTTGCCTTTCACCTGCCTCCAGCTACGGACCTGGCTGGAGACCTGGCGTGCAACCTGGCTATGTGCCCTGGCAGGGAATCGAACCAGTGACCTTTGACTTTGCAGTCCAGTGCCTATCCACTGAGTCACCAGCCAAGGGCTTTTTCCTAATTATTTTTTAAAGACTTTATTTATTATTTTTAGAGAGAGGGAAAAGGAGGGAGGTAGAGAGGGAGGGAAACATCAATGTATGGTTGCCTTTCACCTGCCTCCAGCCACAGACCTGGCTGGAGACCTGGCTTGCAACCTAGTTATGTGCCCTGACTGGGGAATTGAACCAGCAATCTTTGGGTTCGCAGGCCAGTGCTTATCCACTGAGCCACCAGCCAGGGCTCTCTAAATTATTAAAGTTGTGAAATTACCTTACAGAAAACTTGGACAACACAGAAAATAGAACTTACCTGTAATATCACCACCCAGAAATAATGGCTATTGTTTTTATACATGTAATACAGATATGTATGTATATTGTATTTTTAGAAAAGTATTACCTGCTATCCATCATTTAATATTCTGGTTTTCTCATTAACATTTGATGATTAGTATTTTGCCAGGTCCTTAAGTAATCTTTAAAAACTGCCTTTTAAGCCCTAGCTGATGGCACAATGGATAATGTGCCGGCCTGCAAACCTAAGGGTCGCTGGTTTGATTCCCAGCCAGGGCACATAACCAAGTTGTAAGCCAGGTCTCCAGCCTGATCTATAGCTGGAGGCAGGTGAAAGGCAACCATACATTGATGTGTGTGTCTCTCTCTCTGCTTCTCTCCCTTCCCCTCTTTCTAAAAATAATAAATAAAATAAAATCTTTTTAATTTTTTTTTTAATTTTTAACTGCCTTATATAATAAATTATTGCACAAACATAACCTTAATTTAATTAAACATTCACTTACTATTGAACATAGATGTTTCTGGTTATAAACTGTGACACAAATGCTGCAGTTGGGGGTATCTAAACAAAATTTACATTTCCAAAAGAGGTAGATGAAAGGGCCAATTTCGCTACCTGGAATGTTGTTATTTAAATTTTTTTTCAAGATTGGTAGGTGAAAAAAATTCATTTAATTTGCATTTTACAGATGGCAGCCAAGTTGAACTTGCTGCCCCATGTATACTTTACTAGGTATTCTGACCCATACACAGGACCAGGTTCCTGTTCTGCCACAATCTACAGAGACCCAGCAGTAGGTACCAAGATGATCAAATAGTATAATAATTCCCAGAACTCATACATCAAACCAATGCCAGCATGAGAGTGTGAGCACCTCTGGGCAGGAATGAAACGTTAATCATCTTTCTTGTCCCCAAATCTTGGCTTTAAGCCAAATACCTAGTGGATTCTCGGTGTATTAATTAAAAACATTTCAATAGAGCATGTTCAAATTCTGGATTTCCAACACAACATGCTCAGTAAGACTTGCGACAAGTTAAGTCACCTCTCTGTGCCTCCGTATCTTCAATTATAAATGAATGAAAACGAGTTGTGACATGCTGTGTGAACTAAGTGTTATGGAAATGCTGCAACTTCCAACGAAAGGCCTGTGTTTATGTGTGTGTGTGTGTGTGTGTGTGTATGCTCATGTTACCTAGACAGATTTCTTTTCTGCTCCACAGAAAGTAGCAAATTCCATGTATATTTGAGACTCAGGTTTATAGGTCTTTCCCACCTTTCATGCTGATGGACTCTGGCTGGAACTCATTTCATTTTGTTTATCTGCCTAGTCACAGAGCCCAGCCAAGTACATGGCACTTACACAGTACCTATAAGAAATGAAGGAGGAAAAGAAATCATTAATGATGAAGGGGTAAGTGGAGGAAAAGTTAGAACTGGAGGAGATCGTCTCAGAGGACCTCATCCGATTACTGTTTTACTTTTGCAAACACACCTAATATCTCTGTTAGCTTCTTAACCTCAAACACACTTGCTAGAATCAATTTAAACAACTAGCTGGGTAAATTTAATAGGAAGTAAATTTGCCATATTAAAACATTTTTGTTCCTTACGGCTTTGCTTTGTTCTATTAATGGTCATGGTCTTAGTATGTATTTACTAATCAAGAAGGATAGAATTTCCACTTTTAGAAGAAGTGTACCAAGTATGAAACAATGATTAGATTATATTTTCTTTTCAGGTGAAGTTTGCAACCATGTCAAAAAAATGAAGTTATTGTTTCCATTTCCAAAGCTAATTTTTTAATTTTTTATATTTAAGTATAGATAGTATACAATATTTTATTAGTTATGTTTCCAGTATACAATAAGTGATTCAATATTTTTATACCTGAAAATATAGTAAGTACTTATGAAGCCAACAAAAACTGGAAAGTATTGATTATCTTCTTTGAAGATCTTTTTTTCCTAAATAATGAACATGTTTAACCTACTAAATATGCATAGTTTCAAGCTCCACTATTTGGTGTATAATATTTCTAAATATAGAGTCTTTCTAAAATTTGAGATAATTAAACTAATCCACTTACAACTTTTCTTGTGTCATTTGTTTATGCAATTACAATGTGGATTTCTTATGCTTTTCTCAATTCCCAAATGATTTGTCTAGTTAGAAGAAATTAGTGTCAAAGAAAAAAAAGAAATTTGTTACATAATTGTACAAGTTATTACAACTTTAAAAGCCTTTGATGCAACCACTTACCTGAGGGACTTAATTTACTGAAGAGATCTTAAAAGAAGGAACTTGTACCCTTTGCAACAACATGGATGGAACTGGAGAGTATTATGCTTAGTGAAATAAGCCAGTCAGTGAAGGACAAATATCATATGATCTCACCTCTTACGGGACAATAATGAACAAAACTAACAACAACCAACACAGAACCAAGTATATGAATACAAGGAATAGGCCTTCAGTGGTCAGGGGAACG